>CAJNOQ010006210.1:0-14002 GCA_905250885.1 Didymodactylos carnosus
TACAACTTTTTGATTTGCGCCTTTTACCAAAATTCCTTAAAATGTTTGGTCTACAAAAGCCCCCTACTTTGGAAAAGTTTCGAGAACATCGATTGAAGGCCACTCCGCTGTAATAGGTCGTGGCTTACGTGCAATGGCTCTTATGGTGTAAAACATGGTTGGTAAATTTAAACATTACTAAGTGCGAAGCTCAGATTTTTTATAAATGAGCACTACCTAAGAATTTTACTTTAGCTCCACTCATAATTGAAGACAAATCTGTTAAGGAGGTATATATTCATAAACATTTGAGAATATATTTGAGTTCCGGTCTCTCATGGAATTCGCATGTTAATTTCATACTAGGTAAGATACAAACTATTGATAATTATACGCGTTTGTTAACATGGACCTGTCTCGTGGAGCGTTAGAGCGTATATACAAAACATGAGTTCGCTATGTTCGGCAGGCTTTTACAGAGTCAAACAGCAACACCACTGGTATTACGCTGCAAAACTTTTTGCAAATGAACTTTCTTTCATATTCGGATATTTGAATATAAACAATTTATGCTCATTGACTCGTTTGAAAGCTGGCTTTTGAGATATAGCACTGGCTCGTATAACATCTAATGCATATTTGTCTTTTAATTAGGGATGTTCGGTTCTCGGTTCTCGTTAAGAACCGGAACCGTGGTTCTCTTGTTTTCGGTTCTTCATCTGGAACCGGAACCACGATTTTGTAGACGGTTCCTCTTTTAGGAACTGACATTTTTTTGGCGATATATACTACAGTTTTATTTTGAGAAAGCTATATTTACCATGACTGAATTATATGCGACTGATAAGGAAAGCACTTATTTTCTAAAAAGAAATCGGTGTCCTCCTGTATTATATTTATTTTCATGCGCTGACTTGAAAACGCGATGATAGAAAACTGCTTCTATCAGTAGAGAAGAATGTTCTCTACAAAACCTGACAAGACGCCATATTCTCAAATATCAGTTAACAACGAAAAATACTCAACTAAGTATGAAATATTGGCAAAAAGTGGCTAAAAAGCAGAAAGGACGGGGAACGATAAGAGGCAAAATCGGTCCACGCTCAAATTAGGTCTGTGTTAACTCATCTGATGCAGTTTTTGCCCGTGATCAACGCTAAGATATTTCTAGACCTTAAAATGCTTTCAGCGCCCCTGGAAACATTTTAGCAGAAAAAAGTCTTCTCCCGTTAAACGACGTCTACTCAAAACATTTACAATAGTCAATCCCCTTCACCTAGACGAAATATCAACTATAATAAACCATTCGACAGAGAATTTCACGGGCTACAGAATGATATATAGAACAGTCCGAAGAAAATGTAACTGAGCAGCCTAAGATCCCAAATACTCCGTGGCATCACAGTAAACTGATGGGTTTAAAACAAGCTTAAAAGTGGATTTTTTCGGTAAAAACCTCATTACTCAGCAAGGGAAAAAAATCCGAAAAAAAGATCCGTGCGTTTGTAGCAAATTTCATGGGGAATCGAATGGCGAAAGAATTAAGTTTGTATCTATTACGAAAAAAATCTGATGGCATTTTTCCTGGGTCGAGGTAAAACTCATTATTATATCGATCCGTGTGGATTTGTGGATCACTTTTATTCATTGAAAAATTTTAAAACTTACGTAGATCGATGCAGTTTTTCACGATGAGTCAGAATAACTAACTTTGAAGGTTCCAAATAGTTGTTGTAATAAAATATAAAGTGATTTTTAGAAATTAGCCGTTTTGGGCAAAAAACACGTTTTTCCGCTTTTCTCAACGAAGACGCAAGTTAATCGAATTTTAAAGGTGATATTCTGAATCAGCGTAAAATTCTGCGTCTAAGGATATGCAACGAGAGTGGATTGCAAATTTCACTGTAACTTCGAATTTGGAGCGCCATAGTAAAACTAAAAATTGTACTCGTACGTAAAGTGATTGTTACTGTATTTGTTTACGTCGTACAATTCTGTTTGTTTTTTCGTGTGAACTTAGAAGAAAACATGGCTGATAGATCAGAGAGAAGAAATTGAAATTTTTATGTTTCTCTCTGCTCTTCAGCAATCTTTGATTTTGCTCTGATATGATCATAAATGAAACCTGAAATAAAAATTTGTTACTTTTGAAAGTACAAGTCGATGTGCGAGTGTGTAAAGTTTAATCGAAGAGGGAGCTATTTTTAAATTACTTTCAGGGACACTGACTGGAAATAAAGAGGTCTTTTAGTAATGAATATTATTGGTAGCTGTATGAATGTAGTTTTTAACAAATCTGCCTCGAAATAGTATTTAGGAAATCGACTCCATATCACTCACAGAGCAGAATATATGTAGATTATTCTTGCTTACTGATGTAGAACGAAAAAGTTATCATCTTTATACACAGAAGCCACCAGAAAGATCTCTACTTGTTAGTATTCGATGGACTACTTGATATGATGCTTGGAATTAGAGTTTTCGATGTTGTCTGAGGTTATCTGTAAAAATGTAATTTTTGTAATTCTAGGCATGTGCTTCAGTAGAATAGTTGTTATCTTATGAGTTAATAGCAGCTAAACTTCGTCCATTTCTGATGAATTGCTTTTTAGAAATTTGTTTATTATAGATTCATACAGATACGAGGGTAAACATTTTTTAAATAGTAATCAAATTACTTCGCCAAAATTTTTTGTGTTTTAATGGCCAAATCTTGGCACATCTGCATTGCAGAAAAACTGCAGATTACAGAATCTTTGCAGAATCTGCAAAGATTTTTGCAGATGGAGTTTTTTTGGGTTCTTCTCTCTTGCCATTTTAGACAAGAATCCTCAATTTTGTCGTGATAGATCAGACAAGATTCTTCTTTTAATTTTTTATTAATTTTCCATCTTTTTTTGTTAAAGATTCTTGTCTGAAGCGGCAAGATTCGTGACGACACAATCATCAATTTGTTTTGTCGATTCCCGTGCTATATACAAGTTACATAATATAGCTCAGTACTATACATAGATGCCTTTAAAAAGTCTTTTAAATCTCATAAGATTCTTATCGAGAGACAATCGAGTCTTCACTTGTGCCCGTATTACCATCAAAGCGTCCAGTTGCTGTATATATGAAAAGAAAAGAAGACGAAAAAAAAATTATTATGCATTCTTTTTGTTTGCAAGATTCTTTTAAGAATTAGAAGACAAGATTCCTGCAAGAAAAAATGAGACAAGAATCTTGCAGGAAATCGCTTTTTTGTGAATTCAGACTAGAATCCGTCTCGCGATTCTTGTATGAACACACAAGAAAGCGCTTTCCTGCAAGGTTCTTGTGATAAAAATACATGTAAAATATTTTACAAGCTTTTTGTCTGAAATGCGAAGAAACAAGAACGTCGACCAGTGCAGTTATGATTTTTTTTCTTTCGTTCTTTTGTCAAATGTGTCTGTATGTTGTCAAATGTGGAATAAAGATACGCTGCTTGCTAGATGCCTATTTAACGTTCTTACATGTATGCGTATACTCTATCTCATACTGACCATCCCATTTATTTATTTTTATGGCTTTCTTTTTTATGATCATCGAAACAAAATGAGTTGTGCAATTCGATTTAGGTTCTAGCTTCTTAGTCATTAGGTTTTCTTTTATGAGTAAATGGTACGAATTATTATCATGATCAATAACTTCAAAATTTCTCCAATCGATTTTGCATTCTGTTTCAGTTTCATGCTTTCCTAGAGCTGATATAACTCTCTCGTCGTTCTCATTAACTATAGAATTTACATTGATAGTCGTTGAGGTTAATTGTGGAATCAAAAGTTGTGTGTCATTGGTTTCAGGTGTCTGGGACATTTTTAACTGTTTATATCGTAATTAGGAGTGCATCGGTGTTTTTTTTCGTATTTTTTAAAAAGTCATAATAAATGATTTGTAGTTTCGTAAAAATGAGTTGCAGCATTTTTTTAAAACGGCAGTTTGGTAGAGAAAACATTTCTCTACAAGATAGTATACCCAGAAGGTACTTTAAAAGCTTTCTGTTTCCTTTTAGAAAGCATTTTCCTCAAACCTATCGTCGTTTATAACCGCGGTTTTTAACCGACAGACCTCTCTATCAAAAAGACTTTTTAAAGACACCAAAAAGCTTTGAAATTAGCTACTGTATACCATCTTGTAGAGAAATGTTTTCTCTACTAAACTGCCGTTTTAAGAAAATGTTGTAACTCGTTTTTAAGAAATACAAATCATATATTATGAATTTTTGAAAAAATACGAAAAGAAATCGATGCACTCTTAATCGTAACCGATGCGACCGATGTGGAGTTGACTATGATGTAGCAGGTTTGGTCTTCTTTCTTCTTCTTATTAGACCGACCGACCCTTACACCTCGTTCGTATTATCCGTTCCATCTTCATCATCAGCTCTCATTTCACACCCTAGTAGAATCCACGCTTCATTGCGCGTCGTGAAGCCATTGTAATCTTATCACAATCTTGCCGCGCTGTACCCAATTTGAATCGCGAACGCACATATTTGTGAATTTCTCGTATTCAAGAGTGCATAACTTCTCATAGTGTGCGTATAATTCGTACAAGAAAGAGTGTAACCCTCATGTAACAATAGTGCAAAAAGCCTTCGAGATTTTTCATTACGGACAAACAACGTTCGTATCTGTTTTTGCAAAAACTTTCGTTTCAAGCGCATAACTGTTGTTTGTTGCGTGCTCTCGAATTGTTCCTCCGATTATCAAGTCATGTATTTAGCTAATTATCGAATTTTTATAATAGAGGGGGCTTGATAAATGACAATACAGATGTGATATTTCTCCTTAATCATACTTCTGACATTTACATTATAGCAAATACTTTTTTAGTTTCATATGTTTGTGAATGTGTGTGTATGTACGAACATACTTATCCGAGTTCAAGTATTTGCAGATTAAAAGATTAAAGAAAAGAAATTCACAATAACAAGCCGATCATACAGTAGTAATAGTTCAATTTTCGTAAGTAAGGAAGGCTTTGTATATCACTAACTTGCAACTGATAGAGTAAGTTAATTTATTCTAAGATAAATTAGAAGATTAACTGTTTTAATTAGCAACAAATTGATTTGCGCTCGGTACGTTATTATCAAATAGCAATGTGACGACATGTCCATTAAATTAATACATGACTCATGTATATGGGCGAGAATGTTTTGTGTCTAATGTCATAGATAAAGTTTTTCAGACTTTTGTACCCAGTTTACATTTTGAAATGAAAGAAAAACGATCACTATTGCCTGATTTATTCAGGACAAACGTGTGATTACAATAGCAGAGTGTAAGTAGATTTAATTCTACAAACGTCCATGTTGTATACGAAATTTTTATTTCCTGTTCGGTTTAAAACTGATATATTACTGTATTACATGAACTAACTCATATTGTGTTTCATGATCTTCTACCCAAAATGAAAAGCACTTTAATTAAATAATTAAATCAGTGGTCATTAAATTTAAGTTTTCATGAGCAAACCGGAGAATGGAGTTTTTGTTTGAAAATTCGATTAGAACACATAAATCAGAAGACTATTAAATGCCTATACCGGGCACAAAAGTACAGAAACATTCATTTGTGTCCAAAACAGCTATAATCAATGGTATCGGGTACAAAAATTCATTTTCTTCATGTATATGCTTATCACTTGAATACATTGATCTATTGTTAATCTATTGTAACAGAATACATCCATCTCGATTGAAATTTATTACCTCATGTAAAGATTAGTTGTTGATTTAGCCAGAATCAAGCGTTATGTACACTGTATTACCTAAAATTTACTTTATCTCAACTGTCATTTAACTCACGTTGAAATTTGCCCTTTTAAATTTCAACTTTTTACTCGCATAAAATTGCCTCAGATTTGATGAATTTTCTTAGATTCAATCTCGTTAGGATAAATAAATCCAAGCGAGCTAATCAGTACTAGGAAATCTTCTAAGAACGATCGTTAGATACGTCAGTTAACTGTTTCAAGGGATAATTCTTTGTTATATAAAATGGATTCTTCAACAGTAGCAAATACTACCAATAATCTTCACCGATCATTATCACTGTTAGAAGACGATGCATTTTATACGATATTTCGTCAGCAGTATAATGCTTCTTGGGGGACGCTGATATTTGAAAATTCACCAAATGATTATACGACAGAAGTAGGTTCACTGGAATGTTCACTACCATACATACTTTGATTCATACTCTTTTTTAGTCGACATATTTTCTGTTAGTTGATGATCTAGTGGATTTGAGTTCTCTACTCCGGTTTATGATTACTAAATGGAATTTAGATTTTCCTAATATTGTGATATCTGTACTAAGTAGTAGTGTATCAAATAATAAATCATGGAGAAATCAAAAGCAAACCGAATCACTTAAACAAGGAATAAAAAATGTATGTTCTATTGTTAATTGCTTTAGTGTACAATATTTATCAGTATGTTTTAGGCTGCTAATGCGAGTGAAGTGTGGTTCATCACAAACGGATTAGGTATATTCCATCGTCTCACTATAAAACTACAATTAGTAATATTTTGATGATTATATTCAGACGTTGGAGCACCTCAATTGATCGGTACAGCATTTCGTGAAGAAAAAGTTTGTTTTTCAGGCCTTATTTTTTTTGTTGGTTATTAAAACCATTTTATTCAACTTTAAGTCTTTGAGACGAGCTGATGATGCGTGGGCAGTTCAAATGGGTCGCACACCAAAAGCACGCAAATTTCTAATGCTCATTGGAATAGTATGTGCGAATGATATTAAAGATTTGATCGATTTAAAAATTAAAAATCAACCAGACATTGTAAGGAATAATTAACACAGTTTCGTTGTGAATAATACTCTTAGTAATCAAAAGGAATTAAAAGTACCTGTCAAAAAGCGTGATCAATTATCGTTGAACAATGATCATACACATTTTATTATTATACGCAACAAATCCAAAAATATTGATGAAAAACGATTAGAAAAATTCGATGATTCAGTTGAGAGCAGCACAAATAAGTTTCGTGATCGTTTCGAAAATTATTTACGTAAAAGCTCGACAACTGGTGAGTGAAATGTAAAATGAATTAAAACTCGATGAAACTTGTCTTTCGTAATTCAGACAATCAATCCCGCAAAAGTGTACGGCCAGAAGGTGATAAGTAAGAAAACTTGCTGATAAATATGCTTAAAACCTTGAGTATTTTAGATTTTCCGATGGTGTGCACTCTTGTTCGTGGTACTCCAAATACCGTTGAATTGTTGTATCAAAAAATCAATCAAGAGATTCCATGTGTAATAGTAAAAGGAACGAAGGGAGCTGCCGATATTATTTCTTTTGCTTACGAAGAAATTAGTGCAAAGTAGTAATATTCTATGTCACAAAAGAGTTTAAAGTGATAAAGTCTGTTCTTCTAGAAATGACACAGACTACGAAAATTTTTATTTGAAAGTAGAAATAGCTCGACGGTTAATAGAAGAGTATCCTGCATTAAAAGATAACAACATGAAACGAAACGATGTTCGAGATTATATCATCGAAATCGTTAGAAAAGCTGATCAGGTACGTAATATCGCAACTTAAAATGAGTTAATATGTCACTCATTCCAGATCATTTTAGGGTAGACGAAAATTTTTAACATTTATTGATATCAACAAAAGCACATCGTTGAACGATTTTGATAAATACGTTCTCTCATCATTCATACAATGTGAGCAAATATCATCTCGTTTTCAAATAATATTTCTTAACTCTTATTGATGTATCATTTCAGCTCAAAAATCTGTTACTGGACATCGTTTAATTACACAATTAAAGCATAATTTACAGTTGACATTAGACTGGAATTTATACGATTTAGCTTTGTCAGAGATATTTCAAGGTGAAGATAATTCAAAATATAATATATCTTATGAATTATTTGATAAAGCTTTATTAGGCAAAAATTTAGAACAATTTATTGATTTATTCTTGAATAGAGGTTTTTCTTTACATACTTATTTAAAATCAGATAAACTGGTTGATCTATTTCAACAGTCAAATAATCGTGAATTTTTAACAACAACATCACTAGAAGGTATTTTAGGATTAACAGGGGTAAGAATGATAGCATAGTGTTGCGCATCTCTAGTGGAATATGATTGTGCATTTGATTCTATTATAGGATGAAGAAGACATGCCAGAAAATTTTGTGGAATGTGGTTTAAATACAATCGTTAAAAGTTTAACAGGAATTAGCTATTTTTTTAATAAATATGAAATGAATTGTAATGCGATGGGCATTTATTTTGGCAATACATCTGATAGTAGTGTGTTTAAACAACGTATTCGAGCTGAGAAAAAGGTTTATTTTATTCTGCTCTATTTTGTTACATGCGATAAGGATGACGGTCAGTAGTTGTATCGTTCGTCACGTACTTCTCTGTCACGTGAGATACTCTGTCAAGGCTATTTGCCTTGGATTCCGTTTTCACGCACAATACGGTTATTTTGATTTAACAAAAAGGATGATATTGGTTAACAATCGTATATAAGTACCTACAGTAATTGGCTGAAAGAAGTTCGCGAAAGATCGAACTTCTAGACAGAGCTAGTCTGACAGTTAGTAACGAGACGGGGCTACTGTTGAATACGAGCAGAGGAAGTACCGAGCTAATCAAGCAAGTGTGCGTTCACAGCACTTTATATTGATAACTCGAGCTGTAACGCGAAGCGTTCTTTTCTTTCTATTTTAGGCATTAAGACACTTGATTATATTTGCGGTTTTGATGAATCGTCACCAGTTAGCTAAAGTATTATGGAAACGTTCATCAGAGCCTATACCACTGGCATTAATGTGTAATATGATGTTCAGAAAACTTGCAACTTATTGCCATGAATCATATCAACGTTTATTAATTGAAAAACAAGCAAAGTAGACTAAATCAAAATGCATCTTAAAATAAGACCCTCGAAGTCGGGAGGCGGTTAGTCGCATGAAAGAGTCTTAAAATAAGACGCATATAGATAAGACAGGATAAAACAGGTAAGATCTTATTCTGCGATGCATGTATGCGACTAATCGTCGACTTCGACGGTCTTATTTTTATACTGATACACTCATCTGTCTTATTTTATAATAGTTTAAATTTAAGGTTAGTCCTATCAACTAGGACGATGAGGATAGGCTAGTATGTCATTCTCGCGTTCACTATTTTATGACGAAAAATAGAACCTTAGCGTATAGTGCATCTTCTTTATTTCACATACGATAAGATTTCTATATGCGACATTAAAAAGAAGAAGATGAATTGCTATACGCTAAGGCTCTAATAAAAGATTTCCTTGTGTATCATGACTGAATCAACAAGTAGTATCTGCCACAAAGGAGGTGAAACTACCATTCGTTAGACGATAAAAATAAGACTTTTTTTTTCGATAGATTCACGCGTCTTACTTGAAGATGGAAAAAAAGAAGAAGAAAAAAGTAAGGTCAAGATAGGAAGGAGTAAGACGGATAAAATAAGACGCCTTTTTTTTCTTGGGATGGAAGAGTTGAATTATGAAGCAACTTGACATGTGCATGGTGTTTTAACCTATTGTATTCATAGGGAATTCTCGGATTATGCTGTCGGTGTGCTAGATAAAAGTTTTAATGAAGATGGTAGAAGAACGTTCGACATGCTCGATGAAAAACATGCAGTAAGTTTTAATCATTAGCTGATCGCACTATAATCAGGAAGATGCATCATATAAGGATTGGAATAATATGGCTACAGTGGAATTGGCGTACAATGCTGAAAATAAGGTAAATTGTTGAAATTTTATGAATGTAATTTTATTCGAAAGCTTTCCTAATTGGTAGGAGTTCATGGCTCATGCAGCTTGTCAAAAATGGTTAACACGACAATTTTATGGTGAAATAACTCCGAGAGAAATGCCATGGGGTCTATTTAAAACACCAATTTATTTTAAAGTGAGTGTCACGTTTTTGTATATCAAAACTTCATACATTTTTTGATGATTAGATTATAACCAGTGCTTGTCTTATATTTCCCATGTGGTTCTGGATTAATTTTTCGCCAATTGGTCAAGCAGAACCAGCACCCGAAAAAGAGAGCGATTTACAAGATAAATTGCAAAAACGCACGCTCATTATAGATGAACAAATAGAAGGTAAGTAAAACTATATCGCGAGAATTTTTAGAAAGCTAAATGTGCATATGTTTTAGAGGGAAAGCAAATGGGTGTATATCAACATCAATCAACTATTTATGGACGAGTAAGCTTATTAGAATTAAGTATTTAATAGCTTAATCCAGTTGATTATGTGTTCAAAGCATAACAACGCATTCAAACGTTTGGGCAATATATTGCGAGGTTTTCGTCAAGTGAAGAGCGCAAATCCAAAGGACTCGAGTGAGAAATCTGTAACAATTACTGAAAAAATTGTCAAATTATGGTCAGCACCAATCACAAAATTTTATACTAACTTCATTTCATATTTGACATTTCTCTCGTTATTTACGGTGGCTGTTCTATGGCCATCATGTGGAAATTTGCTACTCGATTGCTTTGTTTGGTTTTGGGCAGCATCGCTTGCATTCGAAAATGGTCGTGTTGCGTATGAGAAATATTGTGTACGTACACTTTTACTTTTCTGTCATTTGTCCATTTCTAGTCTCTTCTCTCACTTTCATTGGTAATATAGTCTCAAAGTAGTTTACCATTACAACAAACTGTATTGGAAGTTATTGTTCAGACAACATTTTTAGCTCTGTATTTGGGATTAAGAATAATTGGTTTATGGACTGTTGGAAGTATGTTGTACATGACGTGTTAAACATCAATTAATCCTTTACCGTGTTTAGCTTGTCAGATATTAACAGCAAAAGCCGTACTGGGTATTGGTTTAATTTATTACTATTATCGCATATTGTTCATATTTCTACCTATTAGTCCTAAACTTGGTCCCATGATGATTCGTTTACGTTCTATGGTACGATTGTTTTTCTTGCATAATGTTCAATAATTATCTCATTCTCTATTCTTTTAAGATAATGGATGATTTTGTGACATTTTTACAATTATTCCTTATATTTATGGTATCAAGTGGTGCGGCTATTACAGCCGTATTATATCCACATTTTCCGATGAGCTTAGAATTATTTGTTAAAGCATTTGTATTTCGCGGTCTAATGGCACTATTTACAAGCGATATGGATGATTTGAAAAATTCACGTCAACATTGTAGTATTAATGCCACATCTGATTCTGAATCAGAATATGCCTGTCTTAGATTATCAAATGGCTTCAGTTCAAAGTACGACAACTTAAATAGCTATCAGCGTACGTCGTGTTGATCACAATATGGTACGATGTATAATGATAAAAAATTTTAGGTTACGGTATATCATCACCGAAATGTAATCAAACATCTTGGATAGCATGGGTGTTGCTTATTCAATATTTATTTATGGCAACACAATTTCTTACCTCATTATTGACAGCCATGTTTGGGTGCGTTATTCTTTAAACTACTTTTTGATTTCATATTTTCATAATGACGCTTATCACTCTAGTTTAACGGGTGCCCGTGTTCAAAGTCAATCGGAACAAATTTGGATGTATAATCGTTATGAGATAGTCATGGAGTATGAAAAACGCCCTCGTTTACCACCACCATTTATTGTTTTATCATACGTATTCATGATTATCAGTGCTTTTAAAAAG
The DNA here is from genome assembly GCA_905250885.1 of Didymodactylos carnosus. Lineage (NCBI taxonomy): Eukaryota > Metazoa > Rotifera > Eurotatoria > Philodinida > Philodinidae > Didymodactylos > Didymodactylos carnosus. The sequence continues at coordinate 11,705 of CAJNOQ010006210.1, forward strand.
AAATGTGTACAGAAATTGAAAGAATATGCCGCTAGATCAATGACAAATCAAATGAGAACGCAAAGTTCTAATAATAATAGTAAAATGAAATATGTGCGAAATAAAAAGAATCGATTAACACAACCGTTAACTGAGGAAGATAATTTAAATTTAGAACAACCTAATAATTCATGTTTAGGACGACTTTTAACTTGTAAACTATTCAAACAATTAACGGAAAGTGCAGAAGCAGGAACGGTTAGTATGTTCGTTGAAAATAAATTTCTGAACAAACTTGTGTCTACTAAAAATGTGAACAATGCTTTCTTTTGTGCCTCATGTTTTCAAGCGAATAGTCCTTTCTCGCTGGTATTTTGTCCGTCGATAGGGTCTATGATAGTAGAAAAAAGCCCAAAAGGATTCGTACGCATCCTTTTCGAGTTTTGACTAATTTAATAAATTTCGAAATTTTAATATTTTTACTGAAATGCACTCACTATTCCAACGTGTTGAAAAAGATTTATAGCAATAAGAGTTTTAAGAATAGCCCGTAAGTTGCAAAATTTTCAGGGCACTCTATCCAGAGCTTGATAGGGATCGTCTAGACTTACACATAGATAACATTTCATCTGAATGTGGGAGTGAGGATTAAAAGTTCGAATCTGAATATCTCAAGGCAAAAAATTCATTAGGATCGACTTTTTCTGTAGTACTACTATGCCCATGGGCTACTGGTGTAGCAGGATTCAAGTCAAAATTCGAAAGTCGGATTTTGCTCGAGATTCAAGCTCTGTAGGCAAAACTGACTAAAATTTCAACACAAACAAAGTAACATGGAGATGAACCAAGTTGGGATGTTTCACTACTCGTTAGACCCCATCTAACAAAAATAGTCCCAACCCGAAATCGATTTACCGCATTATTATAAATAGAACATAATGTCATAAGTGCCACTTGCTGGAGTGCAACAAATGTTTTTTTACATTTTCTTAACGTTTGGCCAACAGAAAAGGCTTGAGTGGAACCATGTAGAAATATTTCAAGAACAGTTTTAGGTAATAAGTACATTTTTCGTGCATGAAAACAGTACGAAGAAGTTCTGATGATAAGAAGGATATATTTCATATGATCAGCTTCTTCAATTTTCATGACTAAAGTGTACTTTTTAGTCGGTGTTTGAACCGTCAACTCTGTTATTAAAGTCGCACCACAAACTTCAGATTTTTATACTACATAATAATGACCGTTTGATGCTACTTATTTATGAATCATTCACTTTTTTCTTTCTCAAATTTCAGCAGCTTCCAAAAACATCGAGCGAAGATTCAGAAGCTAATTTATATTGGAAACATCGAGCAGAGGAGTTTTATGCTAAAGCACAAGTAAAAGATGAAATGTCGGAGAAACTTATTAATTTATCAAATACGTAAGTTTTACACTTAGAGTTAGTTTTTCGTCAAGATTTTAGTTCGTAGTATTACAATTAGTCTAACTAGTGCTCAAAATGATATTGTTGATCAACAAAAATCATTGAGACAAATTAATGATCACATTATTTCATTAGAGACTTTAATGATTAATCATCATATTTTAATAGAAAAAATTTATACAAAATTACAACAAGGAGGTATTCTAGATAAACGCTCTATCAACTAGAAATGAACGACTTTCTCTTACAGAAAAATCTTTGTACGAGAATCAAAAGTTCATACACGCCCTCTCAAGAGAGTCACCGTATGTGTATACAAATGAAGCTCGATTTCCGGTGTCCGAAAAATTCATTCCTTGGGAGGTATAAATAAACTAATTTTATTCTCAGTAAACAATAACCTGCGATGCAAAAGTAATTGTGGAAATCTCCAGCCATGGTTTTCCGCTCAGGAACATTGTACAAAGTGCATTCTTTTTCTGATTGAAAGAGCAAAGCCTGAACTTCAAAAAAAATAGAAAACAAGATTTTTGTGATTGGCTTTGAGGAAGAAAAAAGTACGATACTAAATGTCGCTAAAACAGCTCTTGCAACTTCTGTCCTCATCAAAAGTATCTCTCGCATCAAACCTGTTTTTCCCTATACGGAATACGTTTGAAATTATATAATCATAAAAACTAGAAGTGCTTTTATCACTCTTTCAATAGGGTATAATAAATTAAGCTTTGATTCACTGTTCGACCGGAACTTTACAAAATTTTTTATTAGTTTCAGAAAACACGTAATTAGACTTAATTAATAATTTTCAGATACTGGACAAATTTCGTCCTTTTTCTAAAGCAGATTTTCTGGAACAGCATGCGATTCTCTACAAATTCACATTACTTTAA
>CAJNOQ010006211.1:0-13997 GCA_905250885.1 Didymodactylos carnosus
ATTTTTCTTACCATACAATAAAACAAACCTTGAAATACATAACTGACGAATAAATTTTTCAAAAATATGGCGGTATACTTCATTGTCATATTGTACAAATGGTCTCTTTTTTTTTCACAGACTCTCTCATACATCAGGTAGACATGAAAGAAACAAAAACAATCGCTCTTTATTGATCCTAGATAAACGTGTTTCATCATAATACTCAAATCTCTCATTGACATTCAACTAGTATAAGATACTACGACTAGTTTTGAATATATATAGAATGTCAATTATTCGTGCAGTTATGTATTTCAAGGTTTGTTTTATTGTATGGTAAGAAAAATAAAATACAAAAAACAGTCACAATATATATTCATTGCAAGTTAGGTCAAAGAGAAACAACAATAAGCGGTATATCTCAAAAGAATAGTGGGGATAGAAATGCAATGGGTTTTCATGATGACTCAGTTATGATTTTTAGTCTGTGAAAAAAAAGAGACCATTTGTACAATATGACAATGAAGTATACCGCCATTTTCGTAGGATTAGTTTTCGCTCTATGCAATTTAGTGGACTATGTTCTTAGTGATGCATCTAATTTTGTATCAGCTTACGGGCTTATAGTGCGCTCTTCTATTCAGCTCAACGACCAATTGTACGAAGTAGTTGTGTCATCAGAAGAAGTGCGTGGTGACCAAAAGATTCGAATATTAGTTCCCCACGAATATGCAACTAGTGGTAATACTCGCCGTTACCCCGTACTTTACTTATTACATGGTTCATCTGGTGATGCAGCAGATTGGACGACAGTCGGTGAAGCTCAAGACATCTGTGGTAATGCATCATTAATTACTGTTATGCCGAATGGTGATCCATTTGGATTCTATACTAATTGGGTCATTCCTGGTAATGCTGCTCCACAGAATTGGCGTACATATCATATGGAGCAACTGGTACCTTGGATTGATTTTAATTTGCGCACAGTAGCTAAAAAAGAAGGTCGTGCTATAGCTGGCCTTTCGATGGGAGGATTTGGTGCCATTCGTTATGCTGAACAGTATCCTGATAATTTTGCTTATGTAGCAGGTTTTTCTGGTGCACTTGATTTACTTGATAAGCGTGTTCAACGAGTCATTCTTGATTTGATAATTATTGATGGAAAACCACTTTTGGGTCCATTTGGTTCTCCTTCTGAACCTTTGGATTCAAGTGCATGGTTCGCTCAAAATCCAATTACTCATGCTGCATCGCTACGTGGTGTAGCCATAGCCCTCTATACAGGCAATGCTGATGATTTGGAAAAAATACTGCGCGATACGAATTATCGTTTGCGAGACGGGTTGATTTCGTTGAATATTCCACTTTATTTTGACGATTATGAAAATGGACAATCGATTGGATATGGTTGTGACGGAGGACATAATTGGCCATGTTGGAATGCAGCACTTATTGATGTATTACCTCGTATGATGATTGTTTTGCAACAACAACACTAAAGAAATATCTAAATTCAATTTAATGACGAATAAATTTTTCAAAAATATCTTATCGTCATAGATTAAGCTTTGGAAATAAATTGATTTAAAATATTCTCTTTCGTATTTTAGGTTCTCTTTGTTAACTACTGTAGTAATGATTTCAATAATTGACACAAGTTGTGCTCTATTTGATTTAATTTACTGGTTTCTAAAACGTAGCCTACCTAAATCATTTTTAAACAGTTTTTATTTTTGAATGAATTTTTGCTCTTCAAATAAATACATATACACGAAGAGGCGGAGATGCTCAGTTTTTAATTATACTTCATGTTCAGTGTGTGTAAAACTTTTATACTGAGTGAAGCCATTGAAGATTCTGAAAATTTTCGAACGATGCACATCAATTACATTTATTCGATTTTAAAATATTTTTGAAAGAAGACAGTATAACAAAACGAAACAAGTTGTAGACGGTATCTATATTTATAGTTATTGCACCCAATAAAGCAACCAACTAATTAACTAATGACTCTCTCATCATCAAATTCATTATCTTCGTCTAACTTTACTTGGTCTTTTCTTGGCTATAATTAAGAGTTTCGAAACAATGTATGATCGAGCTTTGTTTTTTAATTTGAGAGTGTGGCGTTCATTCTTCGCGTCACAAACTGCGAGAAAACCCTTAATCAATTTCCTGTTCCGTCTCATATCTCAGCTTGTGTTTGACGCTTTTGTTCGCATTCATTTCGAAATCGAATTTGTGCTCGTCTTTTCGCCGAAGAGTATCGCTGATCAATCCGATCTTCTCGACAAGTGTGACAATGATGCGACGTCATTTCTCAGCGATTTTATTCAGTAATGCCAAACAAGACAACACTTCGTTAGTTTTTTACTGCATTGATTGCACGATTAGAAATGAACGTGCACACCGGTCACAGTGTTTGTTGTATTGGACGAGCCATTTTTGTTCCATTCAGAGGAAAGCAAGGGGCGTTGAGGCGCAAGAAAATCTCAGGTTCGACCACACAGAACGGATAAAAAAGTGTTCGCTGTTCAGAAATAGGAGATGCCCTTGTTATAGAAGCTCATTGCAGCACAAATCGATCCGTCGTTGTGCCGGATGCCCACATAATTAGGTGTCTTAGAGGCTTATACAGGTCCCATTCAAGAAGATTGTATCCGCTTTACGGAACTGAAAAAAATAAACGTACCGTACGAAATCCTCAAGGATTTTGGAAAAAAATACGAAACCTCTTTTTAAATGTCGATCAATGAAACACCAATTGAATCCAGAAAGCGAATTTAAACCATATCAGTGTGTGCGATGGCCCTTAACATCTTGCTCTTTTTATTTCTCGTTATTTGTACTATTTCAATCAAAATGAATTCTACTGGACATAATTTAACTGTAATCCGTTTCCAAATAACCGATAGAAATAAGCAATGCCAAAAATAAAAATAATTTACTTTTACTTTTCTTTTTTCTTTTTCTTATCGTCCTTTTGTTTCTTTTTCTGTTCTTTTTCCTTCTCCTTTTTCTCTTTGTTCTCTTCTTCTTTCTGTCTCTTCTTTGCTTCTTTTTCCTTTTCCTTCTCCTTTTCTTTCTCTTTCTTTTCATCTTCTTTCTGTCTCTTCTTTGCTTCTTTTTCCTTTTCCTTCTCCTCTTCTTTCTCTTTCTTCTCGTCTTCTTTCTGTCTCTTCTTCTCTTCTTTTTCCTTTTCTTTCTCTTTCTTGTCTTCTTCTTTCTGTGTCTTCTGGTCCGGTTTCTGATACTTTCTGTCCGCTATGCGATAGTTTGATTCTTCAGATGACGACATTATAATATTATCGTTGTCACCATTTTTCGAACGAGCGATGGACAACAAGGTATGCTCGCCAATGTCTTGTAACTGTTGTCTGGACGACAAATCGCTGATATTGTGAGCATTGATGGAGAAAGTAAAATCATGCCCGTGGTGCTTGTGAACATTGCCCAATCGGGACTCTTTGTCTGTCAAAGAAAAAAAATAATCTTTTGTTGAATTGTTCCACTACGGTTGAAGAGCTAGAATCAGTCATTCATAATTCGAGTGTGAAAGAGCCAATAATTTTAATAAGACATATTTTGGATTTATAACAGCAGGATGGTTCTTTTGACAGTGTACCACAGTTTACATCGACTTTGTCCAGATTGTTCGAGAGTAACGTGACTAGTAGAACTCGGGCTCCTGATGACAAATATGATATTTAAAAAATTTTGAAACAACGGCATGGTGGTCTTCTAGACCTGTGGAAATCCCATTTCTCGACAGAACAGTCCTTTTGTAGGCATTTTCACCATTTTTTAGTGAAACATTTTCATGAGCTGGTGCCATGAGATTAGCTTCTATATGTGCGGAGCTACAGAGTCACTAGCGGACAAAAGTTCCAAAATGTTAAGCACGTTCTCACGAAAATGTGTTTTTTCCGAAAAGTAGGCCTTTTTTGTAAACCATTTTTTCCCGATAAGATCACATCAACACAAGACAACAAAATGCGCATTCGACGCGTCTTTTCAATTTCTATCCGATGAAAAGATTATTTGAGATTATTGGATGAAGGGATTTATATATTATTGCACTGCGATTATACAACATTTAATGATAGAAAAAAACTGCTGTTAAAGGCGATTTTCGTCGTTTTTCAAAATCTGAGTACATGCTGCAAAATTGTACGGGATTCCAGAACGTGGGATAACATATACCCCGCTTGTACTCGACATTGGCTATTAGAAAAACAGGCTTTTGTCTTTGGCTAAGTTCTTTCACGGAAAAGTATTTTTCCAGCGAAAACACGAAAGGATTTTCGTCTGTTTTGAAAGTACTTGGCCAAAGACAAAAGCCCTCGAAAAAGCTTTTCGGAAAAAACACATTTTCGTGAGAACGTGCTTAACATTTTGGAACTTTTTGTCCGCTAGTGACTTTGTAGCTCCGCGCATATAGAAGCTAATCTCACGGCACCAGCTCATGAAAATGTTTCACTAAAAAATGGTGAAAATGCCTACAAAAGGACTATTCTGTCGAGAAATGGGATTTCCACAGGTCTAAAAGACCACACAGTGTGCATCCAGGCGGACGTTAGGTGAAAAAATGAAAATCGACTTTTCGACGATTCACATAATGATTAATATACTTCAAGTGATGCTCTATTTGATGACACAACAAATTTTGTTACAAAATTTATGTATCGCGGGAAAACAGCTAATCAAAAATTAGCCTGAAATAGTAGTATAAGTGAAAACAATGAAATTTTCACAGCAGTCAATGAAGCTGTAATAAAAAACGACATATATTTCTAAATCTGCATGACAGCAGCTATAAGAAAACTTTAAATTAGACTTATGATAGCTGAGGTAAAGTGAGCGCACGAAAGTTAGCGAAGGTCCATACTTAACCAAACTTTCATAGAATGTTCTCCTATATGCCTGCACCTACGGTGAATGCGCAAAAATGCGCAAATGTTTTTGAAGCATACAGCCGGTTTTCCAAAAAACCTTCACTAAAAAATGGTGAAAATGCCTACAAAAGGACTGTTCTGTCGCGAAATGGGATTTCCACAGATCTAGAAGACCACCATGCCGTTGTTTCAGAATTTTTTAAACATTATATTCGTCATCATATTCGTCATCATATTCGTCGCTTTTAGTATCGTTGGATGAGATAGTCTTTTCCGAGAAACAGTGTATTTGACTGAAATAGATCTTTTGACAGGTTATGATCACTAACTTGGTTTGCTTTGACCAATAGCAACAATGGGTTGATCACTGGCCTTAGCTCTATTGGAAGTTGAATTGACCGAAGCTTTGCCATATGTTGCTAAAGTGTATGAATGCATATGTATGTAGCATTCTTATAAAGATATGTATACAATGGTCTACTTTCTGGTTTTCTCTATAGGAAAACAAACACTCAGTTTTGAGTACGAAAGACATTGAGAGAGACGCACAAGTGTTTAGTGTCTATTCAGTGCGCATGACTGAGTGTTTCTGTCTGAGCAAAGACGTCTGAGCAGGGAGCTTATAAAACTACAACAAATTTATATTTCACCTACCGATGATACAAAACATCAATAAATAAGTAAATTGAAGCTGCATGATCATATACTTCTTTGATCTAGACTGGCTAGAATATCATACTCGTATTATACTCCCTACATATGTCTATATATTAATGTGCCCACAAAAGAAGATAATATATACGTTAATCCATTATCATTATTTCCTTCTTTAGTTAAATACTTTGATCTTCATGGTTACTGACAATATGTTGAGTTTTTTTCTTGTATAAAAAACGAAGTGAAGGGCAAGATTAAGAGATTACAGTTGCCATATGCATCTTAGTAAAGACCTTCTCTCGCATTAGTAGATCCACATCATTCTCTTGCGCATCTACGTACATACTATGAGGGCTGCGCAAATATAAGTACAAAATGTACGCTGACATGAATATTACCCCTATAAATAAACCCAGAGTTTTAGAATTCGCTTCATCAAAGTCATTCGTATTAAAGTACAGTTACAGTAAAATACCTCAATATACACAAGCAGATTCTGCTATTTGAATCTTGTTCTGCGATACATGCATGTATGTATCACAGAGTACTCTCATAACTCTTTCTGGAAGCGCTTTTCAAAATCAGAGGCACCCTGGTGAATGTACTTGAGACTAAGTGCTTAAACAAGTACTTGCGTATGTAATGTCCAGAGTACCTGGAGTTTTTGCAAGTAAAAAAGGTACTTTAAGCAGTGTATAAATTTAAGCAATTTAACTACTTGATCAACTTGACAATTTCTAATTTCATCTAAAAGTCCTGTTTCACAAACTCTGTTTGACAAGTTCTTACGGAAGTACAAGCACAAGTAATATGATAAGCACTTGCAAATTGTCGGTAACTTCAGATAGTTTGTAGGTACCTGGCAAGTATTCGTGACGTTCTTCTATACAAGTACTTGAAGCACTTGGCCATTACTTATCTAATAATGTTATCATTTTGAGTTAAAGCAGAGATCCACTTTCAATAGTTAGATGTTGCATCGCACAATTACGATCGACTATGTAACTGCACACATGTGCCGCATATGGCTGCGCACATGTTCATTAGATCCATCATGGCCGATAATCACAGCAAAATATCAACATATTGTTTAACGCCCAAACAGTTTTTTAAGTAAAACGTATTTGACAGAATCAAAACTTATTTTGCGTTTTTCTTAAGACTGTTTTTTAGCGTTAGGGCTTTCACCACGCACAGGAATTCTCGGTAACGATACATCGGAGAAAGAAATTTTTTTTTTGATTTGTAGATAACACCTATAGGTAGGAGTTGACAGAATCCGATTTTTAAATTATGCTTCTGTCTTTTAAAAAAATGAGGATTTCTAAGAAACCTTCCAAGGATTTTTCGGACTTTAAAATTCTATTAAATACCAGAAATTAGTAAATGAGAAATTTAAAAATCGGTCCACATTCTCTGAAAGTTTGCTCCAGATCCAACCTACCTGGGCTGAGATAGATTTCTGCACAGTTTATTGAACGGACAGCATTTCTCATGAACCAGTAGTAGTACTGCCGACCTCTTAGGTAGAGTTTTGCTCTCTTTGTGAGCATTTGACAATGCCTGCTTTTTTGACGCTGTATAATTTAGCATGGAAAGAGAAACAGGACTCGTTATGTCAATTGGAGTACACATTTTTACGGCGTGATTTTCTTTCTCGTGTTTATCCCTCAGTTTTTCTCACGCCACAAAAATATGTACACTAATTGATATAATAAATCCTGTTTCTCTTTCTATTCTATTGATTTACGTACAGAAGGAAAAAAAGACGTCGTCATAACACATTAGCATTGAAAAATGAGAATGAACAATTACGTGGCACAGTTCGTAAATTAGAAAGTGAAAATACACGGCTACAATTATTATCAACATCAGATTCGAATCCATCACCAGATAAAAATAATAGCAAAGAAAATATACCACCTAATTCCTCATCTCGATTGTTATTCAGACGTTTAAGCTTTGGAGCAGGTAAACGTGCCACTTTACATCTGATCGGTCAAAAAAGTGACCTTTCCAGGGATACAATAACAGTAGGTATCACTCACTATCTTTTTTAACCTAAACTGATAATGAACCGAATGATCTATAGGATTAATTTTTTGTCCACGATATTGTTAAATTTTAGAAAACGAGACAGAAGTTTGTTATAAATCTTTCAAATAAATATTCATCAAAATCAACAACAACATCATCGACTATTTTAAACAACAAAATCGAAACTTTTTTTGATCAGGATAACGTTTCGCGTGTATGTCCAGATAAACAAAAACATAAACATAATTATCAAATTAGACATCGATTGAATAACCTTACTACTTTACATGTAAGTACTTAAAAAAGACAAGTATTTCTTCATCCAAAATTCTTAATTTCATACCATAAACTATTGAATTACCATCACTATCTCTCTGCTAATTTTCGTGCCATGTTTTTGAATTTCAGCAACGTTTTGAAGTTGAAACTGGAATCGATATAGGTTATTCTACATTTACAAGATATGCCCCAGATTTTATACTTAAGCCAAATGTGGATTCATGGGGAGTAAGTAACTTATAATATTCCATAACTTCTTATTTTTTTGAAATTTTTGCTAGTTTCGGACATGTATGTATATGACCTGCTTGAACCGAGAATTAAAAACAGATAAACTACGTTTAATAAAACAACAAACATCCACAATGACCAAGAACGCCGAGTCTCCTTCCTCATAATTTAGAAGAATTTGTGAAAGATGAGACCAAATTTAATGAATTTAAACATGAATTATACAAATTAAAACAGGTTATTTTTATGTCACATATGGCAAAAATCAAAGTCAAGTCGCAATATCAACAAAAATTATGTTAATATCAACAATTGAATCATTTATAACTAAACTAATATTTGAAAGTGATGTAAGATTTGTACCATTTAAAACTTCTATAATACTTAGCAACCTGGCCCTACTTTACATTGAGTTACTTGCTAAACATGTAGTTCGGATAGAACAAGTTCGTGCTGCTAAATTAGCAAAATATCATGCATTACATGATGATAATACAGAGACTGTCTTGCTGGATTGAAGTATGAATTTCAAGTTAAAACAAGCTAGAGAAGAAAAAGATAGTAATTTGTTTGTTTCTCCTTCTGCATGTTTCAAAGGAAATTTTTCCCTTACAGGAGCTCATTATAATGCTAAAAATATTTCAGTAAATACAAGATATGTTTACACAACGGAAAAATCTTAGATTTTCCGATCGTCATCAGATGATACCAGTCATGTGTCAGAAGCAATAAAAAAAAGATCTGTTTTTCTTTTTTTTGGAGTGATTTAATGGAAACCGTTGAGAATGATACAAATATACGTTTATTTATCTATGATAAAAATGATATCGATAATGTGAAAGAACAAATTCCAACAGTGAAAACTATTAAAAGAATAGTGAGTATGCATGAATTAATTGGAGAGAAGAATGGTCAACTATACAGTAAAGATATATCAAGTGATACAGAAAAATTATTAAAAATTAACCTTTAAAAACAGTTAATTTTCTTGACAATTTTTATCGAAAAGAAAATGATTGAATTTTTTCATTTGTTCGGTAGTTAATCGTTAGAATCACAGTGTTGTTAAAACAATAATAGTGGTAATAATAGAAAACTAATTCTAACATCATTATAATAATCTCCGCTTTAATACAAGCAATAACACTTAAGAACTAAAGAAAGGTCTTAAAAGACTATCATCCAGGTATTTTTTAAGTGGCTCACTATTTCTTACTACAGTTGATCCATTTTCAGGAAAAGAGAACGCTCTTCACAGTAATAAATAATAATCTATAGCTGCGTATATGTGCACATGTACTGAATATACTTCGCATAAGTACTATCGGATTCGCGTTATCGAGTTCTATCGATTCCTACACGACACTCTATATTTTCTCTTAAGAATAATCTTTTTTCACGTCGGGACAGTATTTCTGAAAGAAAGGATTGAATTTTTTCTCCTTCCATGTGGTAACATGTAGGGAAAATATTATATTGGTAGACAATCAACATAGCTCTATATAACGCACTGCTCAGATTTTCCTTATTTGCAACTTTCTTTTGTCTTATCACTTTTCACTCATCTTCTTTGTCAAATTTTCTCGATTTTGACCACGTATGGCATCACTTTAAATTTGGTAGATTTTTAGAAGTAGAGTGAAAAGTGATGAACAAGAAATCAAGAAAAGAAAAAAGCTCGATCTCTCTGCCGATATATATATATATACATATACGGTGTGTCTCAAAATTGATAGACCAGAAAAGTCGACCAGAAGTGTCGTTCGCGGAATAGGCGTGTCACATGATGCAACATTAATTTCTGAACACCATATTTTTCAACTTATTATTACTCATGGAGTCTAGTATATATGTCGATATTTTCATCTCGAAATTCCAAGTTGTTAATCTCTTATTGGAAATATAGTCAGCACATATGCTTTTTTACTGTTCCAAAATTGATAGACCTAAATTCAAGGGAGAAACAGCGGACTCCAGACGCATGGAGTCATTTGGAGTCAAGTAGAGTCAAGTGAAGTCACTTGATGCGTTGGAGTTAATTGATGAGGTGGAATCAGGTGATAGGGTGGAGCCCACGAGAGAAATAGCAGACTAGATGGGACCCCGGTCTTGCGAAGTCACTTGGAGTCAAGTAGAGTCACCTGATGTGGTGTGCTCAGAAGGTAAAATAAAAGATTCTATGAGATTCGACGGAGTCTGATGGACTCCGGGGAGATGATGGCTTATTTCAACTGTGAAGGACATTAGCTTTTCGACGAGCTCTAGCTCCCTTGAGCTGTGAGCTAGTATGAACTCGTTAATGGTTTATTCCCCAAAACGGAACATTTTGCTCTATCAAAGTATCCAATTCCCAAAACAGAACAAAAGTTTTCCATTTTCGGGAAAACATTCCCATAACAGCAGATTTTTTGTTCTGTTATGGGGATTGACGCCCTTGAAAAAGTAAATTTGTTCTGTTTTTGGGAATCGAATTTCATAACACGACATTTGTTCTAGCATGGGAATACAACAATGACAAGTTCTAAAAAAAAGGCCAATATACTCGGTCAGATATGACTTGTCTGGAGTCAGTTGAAGTCAGTTGAAATCAATTGAACTCATTTGGAGTCAAGTGAAGTCAGTTGGCGTGTTGAAGTCTGGAGTCCGCTGTTTCCCCCTTGCCTAAATTGCTGGCGCAGAGTAAAAAAATAAATTTTTTGTGACAAAAATTAATAGCCTGTTGGATACCCTTTTTGTTTTAAATATTCACATAAGCGATTAGGAACTGAACCAACTAACTTTTTTGTAACATCTTGCCCAATCCTTTGCCATTCCTCCATGAGACTCTTTTTCAGCTCGTTCTGGTTTTCCGGCTGATGTTTTTCCATCCGTCGATCAAGTTCATGCCACATATGCTCAACAGAGTTCATGTCAGGTGGATACGGCGCGCAAACCAGTCTCACAACGTCTTTTTCATCGAGCCACTTTCACTCACAACATCTGGTGTCTGTTTTGGGTCATTATTGTTTTGGAATATCATTTTCTTACCTGGCTTCAATTTCTTTGCTGTCTGACGTAAATCTTTTCTCAAAATGTCTTTTTAGACTCCCAGGTCATTTTACCGTTAACAAAAGACCAAATTACTGACTTCATTCCAGGCGAAACATCCCCAAACTTTCACATTTTCTCCGTCATATTTCACCGTTGAAACTGTACAGTTCGGATCGAAGTCTTTTGCCGGAGTTACTCTTCCGTCTTTCTAACTGACCCAAACAAATTTATTTGAATCCGATTTCCAGAACTCAAAGCTTTGTCTCAATACATGTTTTGCATAATCTAATCTTTCGACTGGATTTGCTTTATTCACATTCGGTTTCTTCCGCGCAGGATGACCTACAAGTTTTGACTTTCCGTTGAATGACCTTGTCAACTCTTACTGTTGTTTTTCGCTTTGGATCTTGACCGAGAATATTATCGACACGCTTGGTTTTTTTGTACTTTCGAATCATATAATTTTCGAAATTAACATTTTCACAGTAATTTCAAGTTCAGTATCTCGCGAAATTTGTTTCTGTACTCCTTCGGTAATGTTTCCATCGTTATTTTTTACTCATGAAAATGCGATGTAATTATTCGACTATGTATGGCGTGATTTTAATTTTCTGAAAATTTGATAAACAAGTAGAGTGAAAAAGGATGAGTAAAGAAACAAAGAAAAGAAAAAAGACGATCTCTCTCTTTATACATTTTATATACTGTTTAGTTTTTTGTCGTGTTACTTCAGTGTAACACTCTGTACGATGTATTCAATGACCGTATAAATAGAGTGTGTAGTTTCTTGATCAAAGTGATCGAAATGATCACGAAAAAATAACACTTTTGGTTACCAAATCAATTAAAGAACACTTAAATTAAAGAAAATGTATAGAAAAAGAATATATACCAAATTAATTAGTGGACAGACAACAAAAAGAATATAAAGCAAATATATATGAGAAGAATACAACAACAAGAAATATGAACAGAATAGAAAAAACTACTTTATGGCAACAAGGCTGTACGAACTTTTTTTGGACGACCGTTACTTTTTCTCTTACGCAAGTGAGACTTATTTTCTGTATGTCTGGGATTCTTGTATTTGCTGTGACAGAAATGTTTTTTATAATTTCTTTCAACAAGAATAATTTATTTATCTATATTATGGATTCGCACATTGTGTTTTTTTACTTCGCTGCGAACCGGCTTTATAAACTTTTTTTAATTTCTCCGCGAATGCGAACTATGCATACTATGCTAAAAAGGATACTCTCTATGCTCTCACTGCATTTGAACGAATATTTTGTATGATTTTTTAAATCTGATCGACAATATTAGTAAACATTAAACTGTAATTTTGTGTATTCTTTCGGGTCGGAGGAGGATCTAGCTGTGTGTAATACTTTCCATCCTTGCTTCAACATTTTTTTGACGGTGTCGACTACAGTTTAGGGCAGTTATTTATAACTGTTGTGAATTGACAAAACTAATATTTTAAAAAACATCAACTGTTGACATATTTCATATATTTTTCATATTTCTTCTTATATATATTTTCTTGAATTTAAGTTTTCTTGAATTGATTTGGTGACCAGATGACCAAAAGTGTTATTTTGGTTAGCATTTCGATAGAAAGAAATTTGATGATCAAAACACATTTTCGCTTTATAACAGGTCGAAAATTCGTATTTTAATAATAAATCGTTAATCATGTTAAACCAAGTTAAGGGTATCTCAGCCACAATTACACTAAAGTTTCTAATTACATTTGAAGTGAGTGTTCGGAAACTGGGTCACCTTGGAAAAAAACATTTTTTCTGCTATGTCATAAGTTTAAAAAGAGAGTATTTTTTACAGAGCATCAATTCGAAAAAAATAGTTTTCTCGGAGGCCGCTAGTATTCTTTTTTGCTTATACATTATTTCCAAAAACTCAGTATTTGGAACAAATATTTCTACACCATTAGATGGTCATATATCAAAGTATATATGATGCTATGTGAATCTTGAAAGTGCACTTCGATTTTTGGCGTAGTGTCCGCCTGAATGCCCACTGTATGATTCGGTAAGAGTTCGAATAACATTTCAGTCAGGAACATAAAAACTTGATATTAGATAGAAAACGACTGACCAAAAGACAGACATCAGTCCTATGAAAGCGAAATTCTATGTAATTTCTGATGCTCTGTCAAATGCCAAAGTTAGTTTTTTGATGTAATAAATATTACTAAAACACTTATGTGTTTATATCTGGACCAGAATATAGCCATAGTCCAACCGAGATATAAAGTCTATCTCTCTACTGCCTTGGTAGATAAATATGTTAGGTCATAATTTATTAGGCATGCACCAGTTCCAATCTTAGGCTTGGAGGATTGGTACCAGTTAGGCCTGGTACCAATCCCAACAATCTCCAGTTAGGCTTGGTGCCAATCCTAACAATCTCCAGTTAGGCTTGGTACCAATCCCAACAATCTCCAGTTAGGCTTGGTATCAGTCGGATTGTCGAATGCAGTAGGCAAGACCTTCACCGTACAACCTATGATGTAACCGTCATTGCACTATGCGCTTAGAGTAATTTTTTTTGTGCTTCTGTTTTACTTCAAAGAAGGTCACCCTCTCAGAAGTGTATTCTTATTTTTCTGTTGACGAGGTTTATTTAGTCCACTTATTTTAGTCCACTAACCGTAGTTTCAAACTTTTTTATATAAATAGACAGCTTCACTTCCACCATCGCCTATGAAAATGTCTTGTCTTACAGTTCGTGTCGTTAATCCGATGACTCATCATTTTACAGTCTAATTTTGCGGTATCGCCATCTAGTGCTAATTTGCCTTTGTTGATTTCGAAACTCTGCTAAATTAAACAGTCGTCTAAACGTTTATGTCACTTTCAGGTCGTA
>CAJNOQ010006212.1:0-13996 GCA_905250885.1 Didymodactylos carnosus
TAGGAAATTAAATAACTTTTCACAATTCCATTTCGAGGTTAATCCTTGTATGTTAAAGACATGTGAACCAGGTGTTGGTTGTTCAGTGATGAAATGATCAAGCTGTTGGGCAATTAAATGTGATTCATTTGACAGTAAAAACTGTGGTTGACGATGCGTAAGAGAAGTAAGATCTTTTAGATGTTGATGTTGAAGGATCTGTTTGTGTTCGTTCAAATATACACCAGCTGTGTCTGGTAGACGCTGTTCAAATGAACGTGAGCATAAGTCGTGACTATTTCGTAAACTCCCATACGATAATGAAACATCAGACTGAAAGCAATAAGAAAATAAATAACAGTAAAATATAGCGTTTACATTTAGTTGTGCTGTTAAACAAAAAACGGTAGTTACCAGATATTCCTGACGATTTGAAGTGGGTCCTAAATGCGAAAAATACTACTGCCATTAATTTCGAAGTTAATCATTCTTTAGGCATAAGAGTAAAAGTTTACGTACGATACGTATCGGTTTCTTCCGATCGGGATGGTGATGGAGATTTGAGTAAAGGTTTTCGACGTGAATATCCTAAACAAAATACAGATTATTGATTCGCAAAAGTCAAACGATCATATTTTTATAATTTTTGAAAAAAACACAAAACATGTCGGCTTGACAAAAATGCTCAGCATCTGAATATTCACCCTGCAACTGAGCCTAAAACAAAAAGAAAAGAATAAAATTAGATTTAAAGAAAACAAAATATCCTTTTTGCCAACGTTATTGCGACAAACATGCAAAACAATTTCTAATGATATAATCGAGGAATTATTTTCTGTAACATATTATACTTATCACATACATAACCTTAAAAACAAATTCGCCTCATAGAAATGAAGATAGCAGCGACAAAGTTTATCAAAGATAAATCGTCGCTGCCTAAATATAAACATATTTATTCAAACTTATACTTTGAGATACAGAATTAGATGAATGGAACCTATAGTCATATTTAGTGCATGAATAGAAAAGAAAGAGGCGTGCACAGAAAACTTTAAAAGTTAGTTGTAGATGATAAGTTATTTTAATCAATAAAAGTATTTTTGTTTTACATGTTTATATAAAATTATGCTAGTAAACAGATTGCTATTGGAAAAAATATGTGTAAAAAGAACAAACAAAATGAAATAAAATGCTTCTACTTACATCTAGTGAACATGTTAAATGTTAAACATAATTGGATTCTTGTTTATTTAAATTTTAATTTGATGATAGTGGTAACGATGATGATATTTAATTTGTAGTCTTCGGTATTATTTACATGTGTCATCGTAATTAATAAATCCTCCAGTGCATATGTTTCCAATACCTAATTATCGTATCTTATTTCTTGTAATCAAAATTTATGAACAATTTTTACGCATTTGCCCACGGTGAAATCATATTTGTTTACATAGATCGAACAATTTATATTTCAAAAGAAAATTGAAATATGGTGAGGACACGAAAAAAAAAGTGGGCAAATCTTTAATAATCGTAAAGTCCTTGCATTCATAGTCACAAAACAGATTAACACTTAACTGTGAATTATTAATTAAAAGATTAAAATTAACACACTTTTAAGGAAGAGTGAGAAACTTTTATATGTAACTTTAATTATATGTAAGAAGGGATGAAAATAGAAATATATGAAACGAATGCTTACCATTGTCTTCAGCTTCCAAATCTAAACCATCTGGATCATTTCGACGAACATTCAAACGACTGGTCTGCAAGAGAAAAGAGATAAACAACAATAATTTTTTTGTAGAAAAACAATAATTGCTAAAGATGTTTTCATCAGATAATTTAAATCTCGTAACGTCTCAACTGAGATGCAATCCATATTTTAATCAAGTATCTCAGTTGAGAAACCATTATTTCTGCGAAAATATCCGTTTCTCAACTGAGATACATTGGATAAAATATGGATTTTGTGAATTTTTCAACCGAGATACAATTTTGACACGTACGTTGAAACGTGCAAGAGTGCAGTGTACAAAGATCTATTATTCAATAGTTCTACAAAGTCTACAAGAATTACAGCGACTTTCACGCCATTTTGCATACTTAGACGTTTTTCACAAAACTCGTAACTCAGACATAAGCACTGATGACGACGTGGAGAGCAAATAATAAGGAATAAGAATAATAAGAATAAGAACTGATTTTGTTGTTACGTTTTTGCATGCATGCGACTACTTGATAATAATTTAATAGATGGTAATATTTGACCATGTAATGTGGGGATAATTCCTTAGATAGTCAGGAGAAATACATCATACACCTAATTTTATTTTATTCACTATTGAATAATAGACCTTCGTACACTGCACTCTTGCACGTTTCAAAATTGTATCTCAGTTGAAAAATTCGCGAAATCCATATTTTATCCAATGTATCTCAGTTGAGAAACAGATATTTTCGCAGAAATAATGGTTTCTCAACTGAGATACTTGATTAAAATATGGATTGTATCTCAATTGAGTCCAAACCTTAAATCTACCTTCGCCTCGAAACAGAAAAAATCTGTAAACTAAACAGCACGGCAGATTATTTTCTGTTCGAGCCAGATGGACTATAATAGAACTCATCAGTCTATACTACATATAATTGTAGTAACAAAGAATTTATGTCAAACTAAAGAAACATATTGCTGACGTTCCAAGAAACTGCTTACTTTTGCATAATCAATTTTTAATGTACAACAATCAGAATATATGTCAGCACCATCTAATTCAGTTTTTGCTAAGGCTGCTGTTTCAGGCGTATCGAATTCAACCAATGCTTGAACACCACGTTTACGCATAATTACAATTCGTAACACGTTTCCAATAGCTGAACAAATTTTATGCATCACATCCTGAACAGAGAATAAAATAGTAGAAAGATTCAAGTATGACGTAGAAGAAACTTACCACTGTGATAGGATACTTTGCATTTTGTATGTTAAACAATAAAACAGCGGTTTCAGGAAAACTTTTTGTGTTGAATTGTTCATAAGAACTAAAAAGTATTATAGTATATAAATTACATTTACCTTCTTCAATAGATTAACTACGCACTTAAACCGATGATCGAAATCTTCTGGCTATAAATCATAAGAAAATAATATATAACAACTGTTACTTTTTAACCAGTACTTTACATACAGATGTCCAACGCATGCGTTTTTTTACTTGACCAGAATGTCTATCACTTTCAAACTCATTTGTACGAGGTCGATGTTGTATCCTAAATAAAACAAAAGATCAAAATGGAGATTTAGACGACTGCTGATGATACAAACATATTTGATCTTTGCAGCGATGATATATTTGTTGGATTATTATATGTATTTCTCTGTGGAAAACGTTGCTCGTGATTCATTGTATCTGAAAAAGATGGTGAAATTATTGTTTACAGATTTTTAGTTTAATATTCGTATTATTAGACTCTTTATTTTTATCAACCAAATATTTCAACTAGCAAATTTCAAAGGTTACAAGAAAGATTTCATGCATCTCTGTTTTGACATTGAGATATAATCTAAGTTTTTCTTTTACTAATAAAGTCGGTATCACACTAAATTGAATTACTAAAGCTTGATTTGCTAATCTAGAACGTTCGAATCTCAAAGAACGGAATAAACTGTATGTGAGCAGATGAAAACTATGTGTTTATTTCCTGCACTTTTTAGTTTTCCAGAAATGCAAGTTCATAGAATGAAAATTTAGAATGTAAACAAAAGCAAAATAGGATTCTATTTCCTACAAAAACATTCCTGTTTCGAAATAGCTACGATCATCTAGATATTTTCTCTTCTACACTACAGGCGACAGCGGATGTGTGGCCGTTGAAAAACCACACGTACTTTCAACAGCAACGTAGTTGCATATCAAATGCAGAGAAGTCGTTAAAAAGAGTCTTTTGCTAGTGGGAAAAAAATGTTCTATATTGTATCATTTTTTTCATTTTTTGTGTTATATTAATTGTGAGTTCAATAATGTAGTTTATCTAAACCAAAATATAAAGATTAATAAACAAGACATTGTAGACTATTTAAGATCAAGCTAATCATTAATCGTCAACTTTTTAAAAAAGGAAATTGGTTTACGTTTTTTTGAGGTATTTTATGGATGTTAATGCATAGATGACTTCGAATCCTTTTTTGTTGAGTCGGGTTCATGCGTATTTTGGTTGTAGAATATCGCAATTTTCGTGGCAATTGAAGCGTGTGTGTAAGCTTTTAATAGAAACAATGTAATTTTTTGTTTTCTACAGCGAGCAGTTCGTTACCTACAGCACAGTGCGTCAGCGGGATTCTAAAGTTAATCAGGATGAGTATAAAAGTTTTCTTCAAGCATATCTGAAATGTATTTCACCTTATCTTTGACTGCCAGGCACTACGTCAGAACTAGAGTCAGAATAAACCAAAGACCGTTCAATGATGTTGATACACTTTTATGAAAGTACCTCGCCCAGGTCCAAGCTTTCGGGCGGTAAACGACAGTATCTCCTCAAATATGATGCTGTTACGACAGCCATTATACTGGTCTACACTCAAATATTTTCAAATAGTTTTACACAAAAAGTAAACGACTGTAGTATAATCTCGTATATAAGTCGTACTTTTATCGTGTGTATTTTTCTCATTCACCGTTTTGTTCTGTCACTAGCAGAGTGTAAAGAAATGATCGATTCTAAGGAAAAATTGTAAAGTCATTTTTGATCTTACGAAATTTATTGCAATATCATTTAAGGACACGTTTGGACATGTTCTGGACAGGAAAATATTGATGAGAAAAACTTTTGAAAATTTAATTGGAAAATTAAAAAATAAAAAAAATAGTCCCAAAACTACGACTATTTGAGACGAAATACGGTAAAATAGCTTACGATGAAAAGCGCTATTGTATACGATGTCGCATACTGTCGTTTCCCTTCTGATGAAATACGATATCGTAATACCGCACGTGAGAATACGACACGCTTACGACATGTATATGTCAAATTACTATATTGTTTACTCTCGTATCCAACATCGTACACAATAGTTTTCGACAGTACACAACAGTCGTAATTTTATCGATGCCCATACTTATTCCATCAAAAAACGTGCTCTAGAGTCAGGTGCGTCTACGCTATAGTAGGTTTGAGGCAGAATGCCTCAAACGAAAAATGAGGTGGTACATTTTGAAAATTTTTTTGCCACCATCATGTCGGGGAAAAAATTAAGAAATTGAGCGGGAGAGTTGAAGTTAATGTTGGAAGAAGGACGTTTTGGATAATAAATGGACACTGTTTCCCCTAAAACGTAAAAATAGGACGTTTGCAGAATCTCGAAGTAGGATGCTAATAACTTTAGAGGTGGGACATTTTAGAATCTAATCACCGTTGAGTACTTCTGTACTTATCTAGTTCTATAAGTATTGAATTTCAAAAAAAACACATAGGCCATTTGTTCAGCATCTTGAGTAACCTAGAAATCGGTGGTTTTTAATGAAAAATATCAAGGACCGGAAGATGACCTTTCAAATTTGTCCGGACAAATTCAAATTTAAAGTTTGACCAGAGTTTATTCAGTCAAAATCTAAATAAGAACATAATGCTGTGATGATGAATGAAAAAATTAATATTTTCTTATATAATTATTCCTTTGACGTTAGTTAGGGTAGAAAGTATTTGTATGTTCACAGGGACACACCAAGAACCTAATAACTCTTGAGAGATACGGTGTAGATGGCTGAAACTTGTGAACTATGCATAATGGAACACGGAGAATCTGATGGTACAACAGGAGAATCTCCAGGAGATCTTCAGAAGGGTTTTGAAAAATATTTGGTTTTCTGCCGATTTTTAACTATAGTTTGAATCAACATAAAGATTAAGCGCGATGTTCGACCTCCAGGACGCGCGAGAAAAGGCCAAAGAAGATATCACAAGGTCATAATGTATAGAATTTTGTCAAATCGATGTTCAACCCTTTTCCACCACCCTTTAGAGATCTCAGGACGCGCCAAACGGGGATTATGTAAGGAAAAAGTTGTTTTTTTTCTATTTTTCACAAATCAACCATTGTACTTTACTGAAAAACTGCATATTATTCAATGCTAGCTACTCATGTCAAAACTCGATAAAAATTATTTTCTTCTAACCGTCCAAAAATCTTATATAAATCTACTCTCGGTATCTTTCACTAGCCTGGCCAACGTTTTTTTAGAAAGATCTATTTTAAATGGTTAGAAGAAAATAATTTTTATCAAATTTTGATAATAAAGTTTAAGAAAACTCGACCAATATGACCAATAGGATCGCAGTTAGTTACGCTTTTATTTGCTGTTCTGCACTCTAGACTAGAGTGCAGAACAGCAAATAAAAGCGTAAGAAGATCGAGATTTTTCGGAAAGCTCTCTTCTTTATTTGTTACTTCTGACTTTTCATGCTGATATGACGTTTCTTAACAACTAGTAGTAACATCTAGTATTAGTTTTATTTAAAAAGTAAAATAAATATACACGAAAAAAATAGTATTTAATAGTAAATTTTTTTCCTTCATTTCAGAACAAGCTGAAAATATTTGAGACAAGTGAGATTTATTATTTCAGAAGATTTTCATTAATTCTATTTCCTTATGAAGTCTATATTTCCACTTTAGTGGAAACTGTATCAAAAAAAAATGCAAGATCTTCTAAGATTTCACTGTTACTTGTTGAGAAACGTTAGTCAGAAAAACAAGAAGTGATAATTACCTACTTTTTTCTTGGTTTGACCAGTTGATCTCATTCCACCAGTGTCTTGTGAAAAATGGTACCTTCGTTTGACCAGCATGCAAAAAACAGATAAGTGCTTGTAGAGAACGAGCAACCCGCTAATTATTCGAGACTGGCAGTTTTGGGGAGACAAATTGAATTAATGACATTTCTACACAAAGTTTGACTAATAAAAGACATTCTATGTGTGGTTTGAAAGTGCTGTTCCCCTTGTCCAAAGAGAAGACTTGAGTTTTTTTTGACGATTGTATTCGATACCAGAAATAGGTTAGAAAAAGCTGAAGTCAGTAGGGGATAAACGTAGTTTACTGGTTGGTCTGTAAAAATTTATGTTTATGTTACTTTATAAATATATTCAACAAAACTTTGTAGAGAATTTAATAAAACATGTTTTTGAAAAAGAAATTGACGGTTGATGATGCACTGAAGAAAAGATATATGCGCAATAAATAATGTTACAAACATTTTAAGACACTCCCCAGGTCGAATTTGCCCGATCGAATTCTGTTAAATCCGGTGATTTCTCGAGATCGAGCGTCCGATCGGATCCAGAGATCAAAATTCGCTCAATTTTTTGGCCTACTGATATTTGGTTCCGGAGATCGGTTCCGTTAATTTCCGGTGACTGGAAATTAACACCGGAGCCTGTGATGTACACTTTATTTTTTTTCTTTCTTTTCTGTGCGCTTAATATATTCTCCATTTTATTCCACAACAGGAGCACTTTAAATATGGCACTACAGAAAATGAAAAATGGCAAGTTGTTCTTCTGAAAATCTTAACGGTGTGAGGCATCGCTCACACTGTTCAACAGACGTGTTGTACAGATCCTAGCTAATGGGTCCTTCCACTCTCTCGAATGAACGAACAGAGAGAGGAACCACTAGAAAATGAAAGAAAAAATTTAAGGCTATTTTTAGCCTTAAAACATCTGAAAACTAATCACATTCTGCTAAATCGAGCGAAATCCGCGGTCTGAAACTCGAAGGATCCGGTCGGATCTTTTCGGACATCTTCCGATACGGGTTCTGAGCAACGGACTTCCGGTATGGTTGTTGCCAGATTTTATCGAGTTTCGACAACTTCCGGCATGTTCTAGTGTTGAATCCGGCAGGTTCCGTCAGGATCCTGACGCCGGAATCAACGATCTAGGTCCCGTCCCGATCGGGACATGCTTCTTTGATTTATCGAGCTAAAAGGGGATCTCTCTAAAAGTAACCACTACGTCATTCTTAACACTTTATAAAAATTCCAGAATGATTTTTTTGTTGAAAATGAACCTTTCTGCAGTGATCATCTAAAAGAGTGCCCATTTTTGAAAAGTTCTGAAAGTGTTCGCAGCAGGCAGGTTTTACTGTACATTAGTGTTTTTATTGGTCATTGGAGAGAGTGTTTAGATTTTGAAGCCGTTTTCTTTAGTAATTAGCGATACCTTTAATGTTTCGATTTCCTGAAAATTTACTAGCTAGATTGTAATATATTTATTTTCTCCGTGTTCGAGAACATGCTTCGCTTCTGTTTACATCCTCTTTGATCTACTTTATCTTATCTGTTAACCAAAGATAGCAGAACAACATGAAGCCCACGAGATTCATTTTTTTCGGGGAAGAGAAGTTCATAAAACGCCAGAAAAAAATAATTTTCTGCTGCATGAAAAAGGGAACTTTGAACGTGATCCCCACAGCTCCCATTGTTCCAACGCCTGATAGCATCTGCTGTCAAACTAATATTTCCTTTATGTTGCCTTATTGGACATCAGCACTTGCTTTATCAGCACTGCTTTATCAGGACTTGTTGCAATCAAATCTTTTAAACAAAAAATTTGTGCTAATAACGCACGTGTTCATCATATGTTCATCATACATATTTGATAACCAAATGGTTTAAGAAAATGAAATCTGAAAACAACAATAAAAGATTTGAGTTATAATAAAAAATCGATTACGGTAGAAATGATCTTAAGTAAAAACATTTACTGATTGAAGGTAATTTGTCAATTATCATTCAGATCATCCTTAGATGTGACAAAAACAAAATTATAGAGATTGCTGAGATATCCGAAATTAATGGCAACTTAGTTAAGTTTACGACATTAAATTTGTGTAGAAGAATAGCAGAGCGAAAATTGTGAAATAGTGCAATTCCATTAATTAATATGATTTGGATAAAAATCAAATGTATATAAGTAACAGCATCGATATGTTACGTTTTCATGATTGAAAAAATAAATTGTCTTTATGTACGTTTTTTTATAATAAGAGATATGTTAACATTGAGTACAAGATGCAAATGAAGAAAACGAGACAGCAAGATGGTTCGAACAAAGAACAACAAGGTATAGTGTTTATATTATTTATCTACTTGTTCTTAATAGTACAGAAAGAAACATTTTGTTTATCATAACACTTTTTTTTCTTCAAATGGTTTAAATAAAAATTTCCCATGATGAAATGTTTGTTGAATAAATCATTCATGAGCAATTAGTAAGGCATGTTCAAGTAGCAAACGACCACATAATCAACAAGCGTGGATCTTTTTCTTGTGATAATATGTATTAACTATTCTATATAATGAGGCGTTGATAGATCGCTTTATTCTTTATTTTTTATTTTTGTATGAAGTGTATTGTTAGTGTCTTACTACTACCATAACTAATAATACAAAAAAGCTATTCCAATAGCATAAAATAAAACATAAAATAAAACATAAAACATTACAAGTCTAATAAACACAAGTGAGAGGAAAATTGTTTATAACAGGCCTAATTTTTTTGTTTTATTTTTTGATAGATATGAGACCATCAAAATAGAAAGAAAACTGGAAATAAATCAATTTTTTTGTCTGTATATCATGAAATTGACTAAAAACACATTGGATAATTAATATGTTATAAGTGATAAGGATGTAATTTAGTGGATGTAAAACAGAGTTTTTCACATATAAAAAATACAAGAAAAAGAGAAAAGACGAAAATAATGATATTTCCTTGATTGCTATTTGGAAACTTTTTTTTTTTCAATCTAATCTAGTATATTTCCTGTTATGGAAAACGATTTTGTTTCTTCATTTGTTGTTGTTGTTGAATGCTTTATATATTTAAATTTTCTTTTAGATCCTCTATATCTTCTTCATACTAATGGGATGTCTGTGAGTTGATGTGCGTGTATATGTGTATACAAAAAATACATATATGTGTCATACAGCGTCTATGTATTGTTCTTTTTTTTTCGCTTCGTTTTTCATTGTGTTTTTTTTTCCTTCTTTTTTAGTGTTTGCTTCACGATTTCTTTTCTTATTGTTCAAAAAGTTATTTTTTATCTATATAATAACATAACTCATTTTCGTTCAATTTAAAACAACGTTCGATTGATAATATTCAAAAAACTTTACAGTATTTATTCATTTATTTATTTATTTATTTATTTATTGCATGTTCTTTTCAGCTAATTATCGTTTTTTTCATTATCTGATATTCATTCAAAGATGAACCAAAAGTCAGTTGAATCTTATCGGTCAAACATAAAAGTCTATTCAAGTAAGTTAGTCTAAGAAAAGTTTATAACATACTCGCTTTTTTTATACACGCAATTTTGATATTCACGTTGATCTCTGAAATGATAAATAGATATATAGATTAATCTAATTTCTTGACTTTATACTAAAATCTTATAGAAAATGATTTTCTTTGTTTTTATTTCTACAATGAAGCCAAAACATGATGCAACCTGTCATGCCTCTGGGCAATAATTGTTTGAATAAATTTTTTCCCTTTAATATATAAGTAAAGTTTGTTTTTGTCTGACTACAACGATACAGTTTTACATATGTATATACATTATTATTTAAAGATAAAATTGAATTCCATTCGGTATGCTCTCTGATCAAATGCTCCGTTCAAATCGGTATGAATGTGAACAACTGACACTAAATCAAAAAAAATTTATACAATTGCGAATAATAACATAACGATATAGCATAAAGTGAAACTTATTTCATTGCTTAGAGGTCTTTTCAATTGCCAACCTCTTCATTTAAGTGAATTTGTTTTTTTTTTTCTTTAAAAAAAAAAATGATATCTAGAACAAGAGAATTAAGGAAGTTACTTTCTATTGTCAATGTGTCAATTTTAATAGTTAGTTACATGTCTATATCTGTCTATAATTTTACCCTGCGGCGATTTCTTCCGTTAATCGTTATATTCGTACTTTATAGAAGAAAAAAAAAGAAGAAGAGGAGAAGCATGTATAGAGAGATTTGTATGTAGAAGACAATGCATTTTGTTTAGAGATTTTTTTCTCTCTCTCGTTGTTTCAATATATAAACATACCATAGATATAATAATAATAATATAAAAAATAGAATATTTGTCTAAATAACTACACAAATGTGTTTGAACAAAGAAAAAATGTTTTCTAGTTTTTTTTTTTAATAATACCACAGTTTATATGCTAACAGCAAAGATCAAATCAAATATGATAGTAGAAGCCAATATAGTAACACTATTTTCTTAAAAATTAAAAATATTCTAACAATATGAATATTATAATAAAAAAAAAAAAAAATCAAGGTATTTTATCTTTATCTTTGTAAGTTAGATGAATGACATGCTGTCACTTAGCAGTAAATATTGAAATCGGGTACTAATTATTATTTTGTATCATTAATGACAAAAAAATAAGAAAATAAGAAGGATATACTTAGGAGACACAGTGTTGAAATACCCACTGCGAATCGGAAATGATTTTAATAAGACATACTATCCTTTAAACTAAATTCTACTTTGGTCAAATAATAAAAATAATATTCTTGAAAAATAGATGGTCTTTGCGTTTAGTTGCACTAAATCATCAGTATTGAATTTTATGTCTTCAGAAAATATATGTGTACATGTTTCTTATTCATTCTTTTTCTAATTCTGTTGTTTGAATGTCGGATTGATTGCATATGTCTACAATCTAGAGCATAAAGACAAACAGAAAAGTTGGTAAATTAGATAATATTGTAAAAATCTATAAAGTATATCTATATACTGATTCAAAATGCAGAACTATCTATATCTATATATTCTGTTTGATTTTATTTGTCATGCCTATACAAGCATAAAATTCGAATGGTTTCTGAGAGAAAATATATTTTTCTTTTTTCACATCATCTTCCATATGCCATCATATAATACAAATTTCATTTTCCACACAATATTAGAAGAGTATTTTTTACATTAAATCTATACTTGTTTAGTGTGTATGTGTATGTGCTCATATATGGCGGCACGAGTTCAAACAAGTTTATTCTAAATATAATATCTATAATTAAAATAACAATAGTAGTAGAATATTAGAAAAAATATTTAATAATTTACTATTTGGAAAAATATCGGCATGTATTGACGCTACCTTGAAACATTAATAGTTAATTATAGTCTATTTTAATTAATAAATTAGTTAGTGTAGCCTAAAGTGCACAATTCTTCGCATTTTGTAGACATATATTTCTTTAGTAAGAATTTAATAAAGAGAAGGTTATGACAATAAATGCCAAGAAATAAAACGTCAGTTTGATGTCATATAAACAAATGTGTAAAAGAGAAAAAATTTATAAAACAAATAAACAAGTAAACACACGTACATTAGCCTTTTCTTTTATGCTACTTTATAAGAAATTGTTCAAAAATTATTACTTAAACTATTAACTAATGGAACATTAATGACAGAGTTAGTCAGTTACAATCCTTTGCTATTCGAGTTGAAAACTTTTTCTTAAAACAAATGTTTTATATAATGGAATTAATATCTATTAAGCATTGTTACACATGACACAACTACTTGTTGATTACTGCATTAGCGAGAAACAAGCTAGTATCGTTACTGGTCGACTTTTTTTCGTTCTATTTCTTATAAAATGCTTGTCTCTTGACATTTCAGTCAAGAATTTTGTTAAATAGTTTAAATACATTTTTGTCTAAAGATTCTTGTTGGAATTGTTGGCTGATGATTTCAACCAAGAATGATAAGACTGATTTGTATTTGGAATCTTAAGTCTGAATTTTTATTTTTTTCATATGTACAGGGACAACTGTTATAACTATTTTGACGCTCACACTTGGACATGTAAGAATTCACTTGTCTATTAACAACAATCACAGTTTTATCCAGGATTTCGGTGGACACCTATCAGTACGATCTCATATCTTATGTTAAACATGTGAAGAAACGTATTTGAATATCTATGATCACATACTAATCGTCTTCAGTAAGGCTTAAAAGTCTCAGTTAGTAAATTTAGATTAATTAAAACAAGAATCTTATCTGATCTATTAAGACAAATTTAAATATTCTTGTCCGAAATGGCAGGGGATAAAAATCTTGTATGAACATCGACAAGGAAATGAATCACATCAGTAGTGCGATTCTTCACAATTTTCCTTAGTCCATTGTCCATTGTAATATAGATAGCACGGAAAAGATCATTCGCGAATGATGATGCGATACTCTCAGGATCCAATATTCAGAGCACATCGTTGATATATATTAAAATAACAGCAGGCCCAGTATTAGATCTTGAGGAACACTAGATGTGACAGAATCTACATCAAGTGGTGTGAAATTCATTCACCCTTGCAGAGTTCAGTGATTGGTGTATAATTCAAAACATTAAATGAGTTCATGGTCATGGTCAACTCGGATCCTATGAAGATAGTTAAAGGCAACCCTTAGTGAAACTTCTTGCACACAATATTTTGGGTTGAGAAATGTCATAATAAGATCTTAGAAAAACTACCACAAAATCAAGATCTTAGATTTTTGAAACTTGCACTCAAGTTCTTAACCAAGTGCTTGACTAAATTGAGTCAATATATTTTAAATTATTGTGATGAAAATGTTTTTATATTTTCTTTCTTATATGACAGTCATAACCGTTAGATATACAATCATATGTGATCATAGACTCATCCTTGAAGAGCTTTACTCAAGAAAAGAAAACTTTCGCAGTTATATGTAAGCAAGAGTGTGAAACAAAACGGATAATTTAGAAACTATCAAGATATTGGTACAAGAACTCAAGAAATTTCTAAGCAGCCTAAGTTATAGGCTTTACATGGAGAGCCCTAAATTAATTTCTTCTTATTTCTGTAGCTTTTAGCTGACAATGAACATTTAGGGCTTTTGTTGTAAATTCTATAACTTTGCAAAGAAAGGTCATGTGGAGTTGGGAGAGGTCTCATTTTA
>CAJNOQ010006213.1:0-13992 GCA_905250885.1 Didymodactylos carnosus
CCACCATGGCTCATGATAGTACACTTGGTGTACAACGGTATAATTGTATCGATACATAACTGTCTGGTTCCAATGAGACCTCTTGTCAATATTTCTTGCAAATTCTTTCGATCCGTTAAAACTCTTTTTCTTTTGGATTTTGGATCCAGTCACTCAGGATCGAGAGACATTTGGAAAACAAGGAAACTATTACCAAGAGTATGTTAAATGATTTTAAGCCCTGCATATCAGATGACTACATTATATTTGTTTTATTCTTTTTACTTCAGCTCGATGGTTGTTCCCATTTGATAGACATTATAGAAGAAGAAATTCAAATTTTATGGAGACGAAGATAAAATAACATTAAATTTCACTCCGATGTACAAAAACGAATATTTCGAATACTTTGATTTCACCGATGAATTTGATATTCAAATGATTCATCAACGATATTCACATCGGCGACGACAATAATAGGGAATACACATTCATCATCATATTACCTAATAAAAATATTAAACTATTGGATGTTCCAAAAAAATTAAAAACTATCATCGTTTATTCACTCGTCATTCATTAGGAAAATTAAATACGATAGATCTTTTATTATCGAAATTTCGAATAAAATAACTTGTTGATAGTTTAAAAGATCATTTTACTCGATTAAGCATGAAAGATGCATTTTATTTTATTTTAAAGCTAACTTCACTGGTATATCTTCAGCGAGAATGGGAACAAATCAATTAGTAATAGAAAATATTGTACAAAATTCTATTATCGATGTTAATGAAAATGATGTTGAAGCAGCTAGTGCAAATAGCATGTTGCATGGAATTTTGGGTCTTATAGAAACAATTACATTTATATGCAATAGTCTATCGATTTTTTTAATTCATAATAGGCAAACTTGTACGATATTGTTTGTAGGAAAATATATTTCACCTGAATAAAATGGAAACGCTTTAATCTACAGACAAGAATAGCAAATTTTTTTATGTTCAATAAAAAGAAGAGTCTAATATTACCACAGAGAAAAGAAAGTATTAATTCGATTAAAAAGAGTAATTCAGTCAACGTTTAGCGCTGAAATAGAACTTGTCCGTGATACACGTGCGGGCTCCGAATGAGCCGGAAAAAGTTGGCCCATGGGCTATCTCGCCCTTTACCGGCCTAGCCCAGGGCTTTTAGTTCATAAACTTTCCAGCCCAGCGCGTGGACGGTCCATCTAAAAAACAAAAGATTTTTCCCGAACAAAGCCTCATTTACCATGCTGATCAAGGCTACTTATCTTTTATTCTTCTATTCCATAAGGCCCAATGACAGAGCAGAATAAGACTAAAATACACGAAAAGAATCTAAAAATCGTGTCTAAAAGAGTGAAGACAAGCAGGCGAACATTGAACAAGTATACCAATTTGTAGAAAATTGTTTGCTCTACAAGGTGTGATAGCTTTTTAAGTTCAAAACTATTCTAATTAATCTGTATTATTAATCAAAGAAAAATCAGAAAAACCGTGACGCTATGGCAAAAAACGGTCAAATGTGTATTTATATTTTTAGAAAATTTTTGAGTACGGATCCATGAATTGGTCTGCCCTACTGTCACTCAAGCAGTCTTTTTATTTCTACGTATAAATCTGTTCGTTGTTGAACATTTGAAACCGCAAATTCTACATGAATGTGATGATTCTGACACTGAGTCTTAATATAGGGTGCAAAACTAATGGTTATAACGTCAAACTTTAAACAAGTTTTGTACCAGACATATTTTTCCAGAACGAATCTGCGAAGGACGAAAAGTCAAAAACCAAACACCTCTGGAAAACTTGTTACAGCGTTTCTGCAGTATTTGACTGATGACACCGTTTTTCGCTCCATGGTCCCCTCAAAAAGACTACCATTCAATAGTGAATGCATGTTGCACAATGGAGAAGACTGTTGACACAAGCTCATAGAGGAAAACTAGCAAGAAATACGTCAACAACCCAGGTACAGCACCAGTATCTGAGGGTTTACGTGACTCCCTCATACAGACCACCATTCAATGGAAAACTCAGTTCTGGATGCTGCACGATCACAGAGAGGATTTGCACAAGGGGACTAATATTAGCAAGAAATACATTAAAAACCCGCTTACAGCAGCAGTATTTGAGGGTTGACACCGTTTTACGCTTCATAATAAAGACTACCGTTCGCTAGAGAATTAAGTTCTACATGTTACACAATCAAAGTGACCTTTTACATAAGCTCATGGACAAAAATCAGCCAGAAATACCTCTAAAACCCAGGTACAGAACCAGTATTTGATGGTTGCACCATTTTTCGCTCCATTATCCCATCATTTACACTACCATTCGATAGAGAATTAGGTTCTGCATGTTGCACACTCAAGGAGAGGGTTTGCACAAGCTCATGGACGAAAATCAGCGAGAAATGCCTCAAAAACCAACGTACAGAGGCAGTATTTGAGGGTTGACACCGTTTTTTCCTGCATGAGTCCCCCATAAAGACTACCATTCGACAGAGAATTAAATTCTGCATGTTGCACAATTGCAGAAATGGTTACACAAGCTCATGGACGAAAATGAGCAAGAAATACTGAGAAAACCCAAATGCAGCATCAGTATTTGATGGTGGACACCGTTTCTTGGTCCGTGGTGCCGTCATAAGGACCACCATTCGATAGAGAATTAAAGTCTGCAGGTAGCACAATCAAAGAGAGGGTTTACACAAGTTGATGGACCAAAGTGGGCCAGAAATACCTCGAAATTCCAAGTGCAGCACCTGTATTTGAAGGTTGACGCCACTTTCCGCCCCATGACGAAAGACTACCATTCAATACAGAAATAAACTCTGCATGTTGCACAATGTAGAAGAGGGTCTACACAAGCTCATACACGGATATTCGCAAGAAATACCTCCAAAACCCAAGTGCAGCACCTGTATCTGAGGGTTGTCACCATTTTCCGCCCCATGATCCTTTCATAAAGACTAGCATTAAATAGACAATTAAGGTCTGCATGTTGCACAATTGAAGCGAGGGTTTTCACAAGCTCATGGACCAACATTACGAAGAAATACCTCGAAAACCCAGGTACAGAACCAGTATATGAGCGTTGACACCGTTTTTCGCTCCATGATTTCCTCATAGAGACCAGCATTCGATAGAGATTTAAGTTCTGCATGTGTTGCACTATGAATGCAAGGGTATATACAAGCTCATGGATGAGTTTGAGCAAGAAACACCGCGAAAACTCAGGTGCCGACCCAGTATTTGAGGCTTGACACCGTTTTTCGCCCCATGATCTCCTCATAAAGACTGTCATTCGATAGATAATTAAGTTCTGCATGTTGCACAATCAAAGAGAGGGTTTACACAAGCTCATGGACGAGTACTAGCAAGAAATAAATCTAAAACCCAGGTACAGAACCCAGCATTTGAGGGTTGCAACCTTTTTTCGCTTCATGATCCCCTCATAAAGACTACCATTCAATACAGAAATGAACTCTGCATGTTGCACAATGGAAAGTAGGGTTTATACAAGTTCAGAGGCGATTGTTAGCAAGAAATATCTCTAAAACTCAAGTGTGGCACCAGTATTTGACCGTTGACACCATTTTTCGCTGTATGATCCCCTCATAAAAACTAACATTCAATAGAGAATTGAACTCTGGACGTTGCACAAGCAAATAGAGAGTTTACACAAGCTGATAGACGAAAATTAGCAAGAACTATGTCTAAAACCCAGGTGCAGCGCCCGTATTTGAGTGTTGAGACCATTTTTCGCTGCATGATCCCCTCATAAAGACTACCACTCGATAGAGAACTTAGTTCTGAGAACTAAGATACGAAAAGGTACATGTTCTCACAAGGAGCAAACATGCTTTATTTTGGCTTCTACAAAATGTTTGCGAATTCAAGATAGAGGTTGGTCTAAGTACTTTCGTTTATTGTTCCTCACGCTACGGTGTTCGTTATGTTTTAGCTTGCGTAGAATCGACTGCCTTAATTTTCGGCAATGAGGGAACTTGACTTTCAGCGAAGTGATGTGCTGCCGTACGAAGCGATTTTCGGATTGCGGTAGTGATTGGTGGCAGCGTATCATTTAGGTGAATCTGTAGAGAACATTGTCGTTGCAAATCGAGTCTTTTTTGTTGAGCAATTACGACTGGTTTTGAATGCCATTTCTTTCGATTCTTAATAACAGGTCTTTTGCAATCGTTGTCAATTGAAAATTGAATAACTGCATTATTGAGACTTTTAGATTCTCTCACAATAGGAGCCATAGGGACGAGTGGTGAGTCTGCAGGATCATTTCTCTTTTCCGATTTTGCCTTATCATTGAAGTAATTTTGCACCCATTGATGTTTGATCTCTTCTTCCTCCTTTTGTCTCGCCACAAGCACCGCTAAATCGCGGAAGCTTTGGCTGTTTGCTGCAAATGAATATCCAGTCAAGAGTTTCTCAACTTCCTCATCACTAAATGATTCGAACCATTCACTAGGGATCACCTAAGACAAATAGTGGTTCAAAACCATTAAGTAAAGATCTAATAAAGATGTAAATTTTGTTCTATAACTTACATCATTGATTCCCATACGTATTTGAGTCAGCTGTTTCTCTACGGGTTCTATATAATGGTTATACAGTAACTGCCTCACAGCTGTTAAATTTCCGTCAGTCTGTGCTTGCTCCATTTTCAGATAAAGTTTTTCATTGAAAAAGCGCAACTCTAAAAGATCAAGTGTCAATGGCCTATTTAAAATTATTCTATAGTAATAGAGCGGAAATCTAAGTTGTATAGGACTGGCTTGACATGCCATCATTGCAATACACCGTCCTAAAAGTCTAAACACAGAAAAAAAAAACTTAAAAGTCTTTTTTCTCGCAATAGCAGTGATTTTTTTACCGAAAACAAATATTACGCTGAGTCAAATGTGAGTCAATTGTCCAATAAGAGTAAGAGTCATGGCTGGTCGCCAGATCTAACCGTTCAATAATTCCTAAATGAAACCAGGTGAACCAAACTATATCGTTCATCCTGCGAACCTCTTGCTCTAAAAGAAAAAACAGGTGCAACATATTCTTAGATTAAACAAATAAGACTGCTATATCAAAGATATGATTTCCCTCAGTTCGAAATCTTTATAATTCATCTGTACGTACCGTAACAGTACAATATTTTTACGTTTCTTCGACGGAATTCAAATGGCTGTAACTTCATTATTTCTATAAGCGAACTTCTAACTAAGTCGTCTATATAGACATTTATCATCAATTCGCCCGAAGTTCTATGCATTTCCAGCAGCAATCGAAATGAATCGGTACTCTAGAAAGTATGTAAGACGAAATTTTATCTATTCGGAAACTGTGTTACTGATTATAGATATGAGACGAACAGATAGTGGCATAACCACGAATTAGATCTAGGATAGCTCTCACCAGAAGTTTTTCGTATTCAGTCAAAGGTCGAGTGTCCATTTATGGAATTACGGGGGAGTTAGAATATTATCACTGCTTTTGAAAGATGTGATGTGACTTTCTTCGTTGTCAACGCAATCAGGTGTTGGTTTCTCTAATTTTAGAGAAACACTAGACTCCATTTTATCCCATATTGGAGATTTTCTTCTAATTTTTAGAGATTTTATATCAAAAGTTGAAGAAAACTATTAAAAATTTCGTCTCCTTCGGCGATATACTGGGAAATATTTAGTGGCACCTTTCCTTCACAGTCATGAATCAAAGACAACTCTCACACGTGTTTTTGACAAGATTAACCATCTATAAATATCCGTCTATCAGGTGCAGATGAAAAATCAAAAATTTTTTAGGATGGGCTCCTCTCACATAGCGAGTTGTGCCACTACGAACAGAACAGTTCGAAGTCAAAAATATTATTATTTACTTTGACACTCTCTCCCAGCAAAAAAGCCGCTAGTAATTCATACTGAAAAACGATCTCTGAATTTTTGAACCTGAACTTTCGGAGTTGAATCTAAAGGATAAAAGTCGCAAAACCAGGCTTTCTCCAAAAAAAACTTTTTCTTCAAAGTCCGAAAAGGCTTCTTTCAGGGCCAAAAACTCAGGAAATGCTTTCTAGTACTAATCATACTAAAGTAGACATTTTAATTCGTGAAAATCCCAAGGGGGAAACACCGTACTCCGCTAGCTCCGTCACTCCGCGGAGTTTAACCGGAGTGGACGGAGTAGTGAAGTGATCCGTGGTGACGGAGTGACCCTGGAATGAACGGAGTATGATGCTTTCCATTGACGTGCTTTGCTTTCTCAAATTCTGTTTTCATCTGTAGCATTGTTTAGCTCCCATTGTTCCTATCCTCCTAATGCTCTTATAGTTTCTATAGTTCTGAATATTCCTAGGACATTAGAACAAGGCGGAAACAGAGACTCCACTTGACTCCACATGACTCCTAACAGCATATGGAGTCAGGGACCTAAAACGGAACACTAGTGTTCAGTCTATTTGAGCATGCTTTTCCACAACAGGACACTTTTGTTCCGAAATTCAAATGAATTTCCCAAATACAAGAACAAATGTGTTACATTTTGGGAAATATTCTCCCAAAAAAGAGCATTGTTTCTCCTTTGTTAGGGAAAATTCCCAAAAATGCAACATTTTTGTTCGTATATGTGGGAAATTTGTCCAATATTTAGAACAAGTGTCCTGTTGGGAAAACAAATCTAAAAAGGGCTGAGCTTTAATGTTGTGTTATTGAGAAATTTTTCACAAGAAGGCAGATCTATCATTCCATTTCTGGGAAATAAATGGGTTTAAGCAGCAGAAGTATTAGGTCTTCGAAAGCCTCCAGTAGACTCCAGTGCATCCCATACAACTTCAACAGGTTTCATAAGACTAGAGACTGATGGAGTCTGCTGTTTTCCTCTTGAGATGACTACACTTGACTTCATGTGACTCCAAGGGACTGGAGCCCACTGTTTCCCCGTTGCATTAGAAACTACGCGCACTAAAGGAACTACGGGAACTATGGGAACATTGGGGATTATGGGAATTGTGGGAACACTGGGAACTGCTATTATTATCGCTTCTTTCAAGAACTTGGATTGTTAGCATTCATTAGTGCTCTGCATACTATTCCCGTATCAACAAATGCGAGAGAAAAGAGTTATAGCAGCTGTCACTCCGTCACTCCGGAGTGACGAAGTGAACCGGAGTGGAAGTTCACTCCGCGGAATAGTGGAATATGGAGTACGGTGTTTCCCCCTTGGAAAATCCGGTGTACGCAAAATGTTTTTCGCTCCACGAGCAAAAATACGAAATTTTTATGTAACTTCCGCTGATAGGAAACAATAAAATTTTTGTATTGGAGAGCTGCAACCCCCTCCCCCCCTCCTACACACACAAAATTTGGAACCGTGCTCATACCTAATAGCAACGAATCGTTTGACTTACCTTAATGTATCTACTATTCCATTGTATAGTCTTGGAGTGTTCGTCAACAAAATATTCACGTTGGTCTTTGGTGAAGTTTAAGCCTTCAAGCATACAATTGCTTAAAGCTAAAAACGTGGAAGTATTACAGTACAGATGATACCTCAGCTGCTATTCTTCCTAAAACAGTGATGTCGGTGACTAGCATATAAATTTATTCAGCATCGAGTAAAATAACAAAGCGCCTTTGGTGAGTGAAGTCTACCCATGAAATTTGTAATGCTAAACCAGGTGCGTGCTATTTGTGGCACTAACCCTCGGTGTCATTTCGAGTGGCAAAAAACTTCACCGACATAAGTGTTAATTTTGGTAGCAGGATGAATTCATATGATACCTGCTGCATTACAGCGAGGTCTGCCGCCAATAACGAGGAATACATTTTCTGATAGAATTGCGCTGATTCCAACGGCGAAAACCATCGCTCGCGATCGGTGTTAGAAAAATAGTTAGAGGCAAGCTACTCTACCGCTCGTTAAACGCTCATTAAAATGGGACATCAGCCAACTTTCGAAGGCGTTTCAGTGAG
The DNA here is from genome assembly GCA_905250885.1 of Didymodactylos carnosus. Taxonomy (NCBI): domain Eukaryota; kingdom Metazoa; phylum Rotifera; class Eurotatoria; order Philodinida; family Philodinidae; genus Didymodactylos; species Didymodactylos carnosus. Next base: position 7,978 of record CAJNOQ010006213.1, read on the forward strand.
ATAGTGAAGCTAAAATGCGCAAAGAGTAAACATCGCACGCGAAATTGAATGGCTTCCTCTCGCCCTTTCGTAAAAACACTCTAATTCCTGAGTGGAACATTTTCGAAAAGGCTGATATCTCATTTTAATGAGCGTTTAACGAGCTATCGATGTATCAGGCCACAGAAATGTTTGGGTTCATTTTAGACCAAAATGAAGGTTCTGCGAAAGGGATAATGACCCAAACAAACTGGAACTAAATGGCCGCTTTTGCTGAGAAAACCACATTTCTGTAGGTAGAGTAGCTTGCTTCTAACCATTTTTCTAACTCCGATCGCGAGCGATGGTTTTTGCCATTGGAATCATCGAAATGCTATCAGAAAATGTATTCCTCGTTATTGGCGACAGACCTCGGTGTAATGTAGCATGTATGGATTCATCCCGCTACCAAAACCAACACTTATGTAGTAGGTATCATATGGATTTGCCGCTCGGCAAATTTCAGATTTTTGCAAGCGTCTGAAATGAGATCTCGAATGGGAAAAATGTGGCGTATAGTTAAAGTTTTGGCGATATGTTTGATTTTTTCAAGTTGATAAGCCAAATGCAACTTTGATCTTTGCAAAAAACCAATACTTTTTATAAACAACCATATGGAAGTGCCCGAAATTAATTCCTGGGCAGAAGTGATTTTTTTCATTTTTTTTCTAATTTCTCTTTCATACTCACCTCCGTTAAAAGACAAGCAGACACTTTCGTAGAGATTTTTCCATTCCAATATATCATGTTGAACGATACTTTCCACAGACGGGCTATGATTGTAAATCAATTAGTTGTGGCAGAATTACATTATTTTGTGGATTTTCGAGGTTATCTGTTATTTTAAGGTAGCTATACCATTGTAGGCGTTGAGCTAAATGATAAATTGTAGGTGGTTCCCAAGTAACATGGTGGCTATGGTGATCCATGTAAAAAATTCTCTTTGGAAATGAATTATCTAATCGTGCTTCCCATCCAGAAGCCGGCTGTGGATCTGCGCGTATCTTCAAAAAATGTATTACAAATTTTGCGTTAAAAACGCTGAAGTTTTACCACTACGTGTGTCGTCAGTGCAAACTGCTAACAAAATAGCTTCACTTTCCTGTACTGCAACGGTTTAGACACAGTTTCTATCTGACAAAGCGTAATAATTTACTTTCAGCACGACCGTGAGCATAACAAAATATATTTCAGCACCGGCATGTATTATTTTATTACCAAAAGCTGCTACCGCTGCTTAAACATGCACATGTTAGCTCTAGCATTTAGAAAAAAGGAAACAGAATTGACTGACCGGTTGTTTATGTGCCCTCAGCTGATAAGTGCGTCTTTCTTGTTCAATTATTATTGGAAAATCTACAATAGAGAAATGTATGTGAGTACAAGTCAGTTGCTGATCGTGTCAGCCTTACTCAGTATTGATGAACTTCGCAACATTTGATTAAATGTTTCTGAATCAGTTTGTGAAATTGTCTGTTTACGTACTTCCTCAGTTACTACAGTATAACCTTCGGGTGCTTCATCTGACATTTTGGTGAAATGAAAATCCTGTGTTGGGTCTTCATCGAACATGGACATGATCGGTGGGGCATCATTGTACAAAAGGTTCACAGCGTGCTGCATATATTTCTGTACATCATTGAGCGTTTCATCATCATCTTCTTTCGTGTCGTGTGTAATCATGCCATTATTTCTAGTATCTCCTATCGATTCAGAAACTAGCGGCTCTGACAAATTGTATCTTGTTATTGCGAAGGCTGGAAGCAGTTGATCGATAAAATCTAACTGTGGAAGATTTTGCGTGACTTGGTTATTATTTGGGAAGCTTTGATCTGTAACACGTTCATCCATCTCTTTAATCTTGAGAAATGATGTCATTAACTGAAAAAAATGGAATGGTGTTTTATTAGTTTGAATTGGACAGTCATTATCGTCATCATATTCCGGAAACAATACTGATAATTGCTGAGATGGCGTGTCGACGAACAGTTTTTGCCAACGTTGCCAATTACACAGTACTGGATTATCCCAAACTACCATACCAAGAAATGGAAGACACACTTGCAAGTGGAGATAAGAGTCTAAGTCAAAGTTGGTACCTAAATCGTCGTCCGGCATAGATCCACCGGTGATTTTCCTAGCCAAAGATTTGCAATCTTCTCGAAACTCTGGATGGTTGGTGAACGCCATAATATCATCATACAGCTCTTCTGAGTCTTCTAGTTCATTTTCAACGTAAAACTCTTCTTCCGTAGGACTAGGATACCGAGCATCTCTAAGATTAACATCATTTTGCAGAATTTTATAAATATTGTTCAGATATGTATTCGAAAACCCATCGAGAACGTTCAGGTGTTCGATAAAATAATGTGCACAATATCTAGAATGAGAAACAGACACAGTGTGCATTCTTTTTATAGAGCAGTTGGAAAAGAGGTTTTAATGTTCGCAAACTACTTAATTTTGTCATTAAGCTAACGTCGGCGCTCAAGGCAGCTGAGATAAGCATTAGAAAAAGATTTGGAAAAAACAAGACTTTTTATTAGAAAAAGCCCTTGACGTAGACTTTTCCGTTCGCTCGAGAAGAAAGGCCCGCCAAACCCTAAAACCGTTTCTCTATTTCTTTTTTTCTGCTTTCTCTCCGTCTGAGAAATTTCGGAAAAGGACTCATGAGGAACGCGATCCAAGTAATACATTCGATTTTCGTTCGTTCATACGTTATTCGATAGACGACATGAAGCCCATCAAAGACAAACTTTTATCTCTCAACAACTTTTCTTTGCCTGTGTTACAGAGGTTTTTCCTACTTTCCTAAGGAAAAACAGCGAAAATAAGTTAAAAAACGCATAACTCCATCTACAGAAAAGTCGTAGAGGGCTTAAATAATAAGTAATATAAATTTTTATGATCAGTATTGTTAGGATCCAGGAGAGATCCTAAGATAGAAGAACACAGCCCGGTAGTGTAATGGTAGTACGTCCGACCGGTAATCGAAAGGTCTGGGGTTCAATGTCTCAGTCGGGTACTGGTCATTTTCCTGTTCTGTCGTGATATAACATCTCGCTGGGTGACTACGGAGTGTAACAAGCATCCCAGGTATTGTGGCTACGCACAAAAAATTTCAGTTTTTTTTCTCGTTTTCTTAGTGAGTTATGGAACTTTTGCTGAGTATATCGGTAATTCATCAATCAGATCATATCCAATAAATGGCTCACACAAGTCGTTAATACTTGACTAAATGACTCAAACTTACAGAAATGAGAGGCATTCCAATTTGTCAACCACCCGTATCTGCAGTTCTGATCCTTGAAGAACTCCAGTTTTGGGCGGATCCCTAGATAACTATGTCGGCTATCGGATACCGTGTGAACGAACAAAAACGAAGGGTATCACTTGGATCAAGTTTCGAGAGAGAGCGTTTTTGCGACGTTAAATCAGCCATCATTCTACGCATAGTGACCCAACGAAAATTACGATGTAGCGAACTTACCATTTTCGGTTTAAAGAAAGTCCACCCTACCAAACGATTGAAGACATAGATGACTACCATCAACTCGAGCAGCACTAGAAATTAAACTCACCTTTGCTTCAGCTTCTCACACACGTACGTAATCCACCGTTTTCCTATGCGTTCAGCCACGATTTGATCAGTTTGATGAACGTAAGTGGTTGTTGCACTATGAATACTGTCAAAGTTATATATCTCACACATCCATAGAACGGTTGTTTTAACGAAATACGATGTTAAATATTCTTCTTCCCCTGATGCAAAGGCACTTTTATGTAAGTATCGGTAAAATATACCTCTGGCTACACGATTCAATATCTGTTCAAGAGGTGTACGTAATTCGGCTAGTTTATTTTCGATTAGCGAAAACGAATAGCGAAATTCTAAATTTTCGAATTCTGTAGGCGTTTTCTGTGACCATTTTGAAATCAAATGCATATGAAGTGGCTTAATTTCTTCATATATTAATGGTCGATTTTGTTTCAATCGATTGAGAAACCAGTGCATATCATTAGGCCAAAATTTGAGCTTTAAAGCTGGAACCCAGTCCATATTTGTCAGTGGTACACTTTTTAGTTTTGTGCTAAAAAGCTTTTCTGCGTATTTTTTATACTTAAAATAAAATTCAAGAATTATTTCAGCTTTTTCTCGGTGAAAACGCGGTAGACGATAGCCAAATGCCGGACTCATAAACGAATAGCAATCTTTGTAATAGTCTCGATCCTTTAGGATGGGTGGAGCTGCTTGTCTCATTAGGGGTACAATTGTTTCAATCATTATTTGAGTGTCTGTTACAACCTGATGAGCAAAATTATTCGTTTTTTGTTCATTCGGCAGTTGCCGTTGAAGTGCTTCAGTATAGTCTAACATCTTAGAAGCAGAACATGGTGCATGTTCGAAATTAAATTCTGGCAATAATTCAACACTGGCTGTGTGTGCTGCCGTGGATGTTACGCCAGAGTTTGATCTAAGATATGCTTGCTGTAAATACTTCTCTGACATCAGAAGAATCTTTTCCTTTAGTTTAAATCCATTGACAAAACCGTTATCGTTTGAAATTTCAAAATCAGGTAAATAAATCTTTGATACAGATTTAAGAAGAACGAATCCCGGAACATTTGAAATACGTACAATCTGATCGGCTGATTCAACGTTTCCAAATTCAAACATAAAATCTACATCTTGCAGTTTTTTATCAGCACGAAATCGATTAGCTGATGCTTGACCCTTCACAGAACTACCGGAGACAATAATCTTGAAGTATTCAGTCATAGTAAAGTTAACACTGGTATGCGACAAAGAGAATGTCTTTTTAAATCAGAAATAATAAATGTTAAGTATGAGTGATACCGGGCAATAAAAAACTCTTCAGATATTCTCTCTTTCTTTCATATAAAAAATGTAAATTCTTTGGGGAAGGCCCGCAAAACGGCAAGGATGAGATAAGGAAAGAGAGAGGAAAAGAAGAACACCAATATACCCTTTTTATACGGAAAAGAATAATAAATTACGTGAACACAGGCGTGCACGTGGTTTCCGGACTGTAAAGTGCCAAAATTCAGCCTAACGGAGCGACACTCAATAGGCAGATAAATAGATGGATAATATTGCCAGACTGGTCCCTGTAAGAATTATACAGTCATGTAAATAAGAATTAATATTACGTAATCTGTCGAAATTCTGACAAAATCCGCCACCGAATATTAGTTTGATGATATTAAAATTTCTAGTTCATCTCCAGTCTTAAGAGACTTGATGGTTTTTAGCAATATGAGTGAAATTTGGTCAACTGCAATAAAGCGAAATTTTTTTCGGCCATCCTAGAAACATATTTTCCTGATGTAGTTTTCGACGGAGAACATGAAAACAAAACGTCCAAGATCCTCTAAGGTAAGATGTTCGAGTTCTACATTCGTTTTTGAGAAATAGCGGATTTTATATTGGAAAATTTCTAGTGTTTTCGACTTTTTGACCGTAAAACCGAAGAACACCAATATACCAATATATCTAAGTAAGGTGCCTGCAATTCAAAACTTAAGGAAAAACTTTTTTCGTCAATATTTATATATGGTTAAACCCAGCTGCTCGAACTGAATCTGAATGTGTGTGTTACAAGATTTCAAATCAAGTTTTTACGGTCAAAAAGTCGAAAACACTAGAAATTTTCCAATATAAAATCCGCTATTTCTCAAAAACGAATGTAGATTGTTGTATGAAATTGTTGTATATGGAAGGTAACCTGTCGGGCAAAAATAATTCAGGCGCTTTAAAATATTCTTCCGTAACGGTCGCTGAAGTTGCTGTTGGTGGTGTAAATGATTAAAGGAACGATGTTTGGGAAGGATGTGTTTGGGTAAATTTGGACCAAGTCAAAACAACAGCTCGTTCTTTACATCTTTATTGACTGAAAGTCGTGTTTGTTTAAAACCTCCTTCTTTTGTCACCATCTCCCCGTCGTATCTGGCATCGCAAATTAAGATAACGGATCC
>CAJNOQ010006214.1:0-13991 GCA_905250885.1 Didymodactylos carnosus
GCCATATTTGTTTTTAACTTTTTCTTTGGAAATTTTGCTTATTTTTCTATACGGTGTGACTTAGTCAAAGCTCTTTAGAACTTTTTTGTCATCCCTGTCATTTAACATCGTGACTCAATAAACGCTATCTACTAACAGTATAGCGAGTTTCGATGGCTCACAGAATTTTGAAAATTTATGCCTGAAAGAATTTTGCATTTTTTACAGTAGAGTTGTTCTACATTAGAGTTACTACAAAACACGTCGGTGATTGTGTTCCCGTATAGAAAAAGAAAAGAAAATATATACAAAACAAAAAAGTAGGGATCCTACTAAATCTTATCGTAGGATTTTGTAAGAAATGCATAAGATTCTTATTTATAGGATTTTTGCTACCCTCTGATATCATGAATCCTACGGAATTCCTGCTTTAGGATTTGATAGGATCCCACTATAGGAATCCTATTATCAGCAGGATTTTGTAGGAACCTAGTAGGATTACTTGACCAGGAAAAAAATGACGCATTTCTCTGGAATGTGTTTAACAGAAAAACTAACAAAATACGTTTAAATGAGTTTGAAAAAAATACGCAATAGAAAGTCTGCACAAAATCCTCTCTTTTAAAAAGTGAGTTTTTCCCCAACTACTAAAGAAAACGGAACGCCATTCTTTTTTTCTTTCTTTTTTTTTGGTTTCGTAAGGAAACGTGTGTTTTATAAAAATAAAAATTTCGCGCTTTGGTGAGACAAATCCGACAATAGGGCATGTCATATGTATCTACGCTAGTAAGAAACTAACTCGAATGTTAGTAAGATTTCGCTTACATATCTCTAAGATCTTAGACAAATGTAAACGAAATCTTACTGAGATTATACTGTTTAAGATTTTTTCAAGATTGGATAAGAATCTGTTAGGATCTTAATAATAAGAATGATGATTTTTTAAACAATATTCATTCGGGATTCGCTAGAATTTTTGAATTTTTAATCCGCATTATTCAACGCAGCAGTTGAACAGTGTTGAAGAATGAAGAGAAATTTCATATTTTCCGGTGTTCAACTATGGAGCTTGACCTGCATATATACTCTCTAAAACGTTCTTGAACACTTCGAGAGAGCAATTACTAGCAGAATCTGGAAGAAAAATAACCGTAAAATCACTCATATTTTCGATGTTACTTACACAGATAAATAAGAGCAACATAAAGGGGTCAATGGAAGTAGAGTTAGTAAATCTTATTAAGATCTTAAATGGTGCAACCAACTCAATCTCTCATGCACTGTTAAAAGTTTTGATTTTCTAATTTATGTAAAATCAACGTATAAAATCGCCAGACATTTCGTAGCGTTTAATTTCTAATTTGATTTTATAACAAAGTAAAAAATCATGATTTTCTATAATTTGGTTTTCTATAAATTCGAAGTTCATTTTTGATTTTATAGAAAATCACCTTCCATTTTTAGTCTTATCTTCATTTACCGTTTTCTGTTGCTTTTTAACCATTAATTAGTTTTCTTATCGTCGTTGCTTTCAGTAATTTTGCATTAATTAGAGTGCAGCGCTGACTGGTATCAGTATCACATTGCCGTGCCAAAACCATGCAGCATTGTATCGGCACTTCCCTTATGAGAAATGAAGGAAAGATGCAGTCAGAAGGACATTCGAAAATTACATTCGAATTAAAAGTATACTGTGATGTTTACGTAGACCGAAGTTGACAAAACACAATGGTGATTGAAACCAAAACTTTGGCATTGAAGCGTATCCGTGTGAAGCGAGCTTTTTGGATGATACTGGTGTGCACTCGTGCTGGTAAAATATTTTTATAGGACAAAATAAATACATTCGATCGAATGTTTTTCGTTTTCTCGGCTTTTCTAGATTAGTATTATCAATAGTCGAGGTTTTGTTCGATCTACCAAAAACACTACTTTTTCAGCACTAGTTGGGCACGAGTGCGCACCGAAAAATTATTTCGCATCGGTGCGTACCCGTGCGCGACCAGTATCCATAAAATGTTTTTTAGCAGGACTATTAAACATATTGACTGTGCAATGGTCGCCAAGTAAAAATACACAAAAGTGAAGAATGCACAGGAATGATGTTATTAGTGATAACTTATTACGAATGTGAGTAATTTCGGTATAAGCTCGCTTTGTCTCTGGTGACTTCACGAATGTAGCGAGTGTCAACTCGATCTTGTTTGATGCACAGAGGGTTGAGACGCCAGCAATTCGGCCTCATTCACAGCATACTAGATAGTTTCTAGCGACGAATTGGCATTAGCGAACTGACATATAAAGCAAAAATATCCTCAGAACTCGTGGAGAAAACGGACCCTGTAAGGATTTCTATAGGAATAACAAAAAAGTAGTATTACTTTTATAATTAACAATGTCATTTTGTTGCTCACATTATTCTTCAAACTTTTAATTACTGTCTTCATTGTTCTGATTTAGCACTTCAACTTTCTCTACCAAATCTCCTAAACATCGGAAATATTTCTGTCTTAGTCATTTTTACAAAATCGGTCATCATCCAAATCGTCTCTATATTTTTATAAAATACAACCACCTAATTTCTCTGTTTCTTGTCACCATCCCACAAATATGTTCATAGTCCACCTCTTACACAAAATTTCTCTTCTGACTATAAAATCTTCTTTTTTGGTCTAGAGTGACTGATTGGAATAATCTTCGACAATTAGTTCAGTTTTGTCATTTAAACATCAATATTTAATCAGTTGATTGTCATCTATTTATCTTTCTTTTTTCTTCTTGTGATTTCTATTGTTTACTTTTATTTCTATAGTATTTGTAGTTGTTGTTCACTTTTTCTCCTTGGTTTCTTTTATTTTTTATTTTTTGTTGCACTTTTATGTATAACCAGATCTTAGCAGGGGTGTGTCATCGTTTTATCGATTAAACTTTTAATGACTTCTCATCCACCGGTGATTAAATAAATTATTGTTATTATTATCTTCCCTACCATTTCTCAAGGCATCAACTGTATCACAACTGTTACGTCGAAGTTGAGAAATTTGCTATTGTCGAATAGTAGAACAGTATGGAGGACGAATGCTTATTTTTAATTGGTTTCCGCCGCTCTTTGCTCTTTACGTTTACACTACAAATTTTTCAGAGTTAACTCGAAGTTACCTTCGACAGCCTTCATATCTAAATCTTTAATACGCAAAATAAGATTTTGACATTTTCCCCAAAATTGTGCTGCTTCCTGGCTTCAGTACTCTCAAAGTTTGCGGCTTGCTAACAGTCGATCGATTTGAATTTACGTTCTACAGTTGCCTTTTTAATAAGCTCAAACAGAAAAATTGAGTAGAGAGTCAGATTTTTTTTCTTCCCCATAGAACTGGTGCTACCGCCCTTGTCTAACTGAATTATATTATTGATTACTGAGCTCATTTATGACTGTAGTTAAATGATGTGCGAAAGATCATTTAACTCAGAGTTAACTTTCTGATCAGTCAACTTCGTTTTAGTTCATCTAACTTTTGTAGTGTGAACGTTGCCTTAGGCAGTTAGATAAAATATTTATTCTTATTAGTATTTATTAACAATGATAAGTTTGTTTGTTCTCACTATTGACACGTCTAATGTAAGAAGAAATTTCGAACAGGATGAGTTCATGTTTTCTAACAGTGAGCTGAACCAAAAAGTTGGTTTAAAAATTATATTAATTGAAAAAGATGGAAACTGAAGCGATACAGATTACTCTTCTTTTTTACGGTTTCTGTATTCTTTCAAAATAAAATATATTCTTTTTCTCCTTTTTTCTACGAGAAAGACCGTCAGAAAACACGATCAGTGGTATAGATCTAACTGAACAATTCAGATCAGGATGAAGTGATGCTATTAAGAGAGACTCTTTGACTAACATCCGCTACTTAACTTTGTCTCTGTGCATTACACGTCAATTCTTCTAATCAATAGTGTGAGACGTGTTAACATGTTTTTGTGGAACGAACTTTTCATCGTTAGTACTTGTGTCGGAAAATCTCACTTAGGACTTTTCGATCAGGGAGATTCATTAGTTTAACTTGCTCAGTGACCGTAGTGTCGGTATTTTATCCTTAATATTTAATAAATTTTGAACTGGTATGGGCGATTTTTCAATAATTGTTAAGTCCGAATCCGGTCGAATTTGACTACTAAATTTTCGAAAATCAGTTTTAAATGCTCTTGGACTATTCTCAACGAAAGACACTTCAATAAACAATCTTTTTATCATTATCAATACGCGTATCAGACTTATTACACCAATTCCTCATCTAATAGTGAATAAGTTGGCAAATATTAATAGCTCTATGAATCATACCGGTAATGGGATAAAATTACAAACAAAAAAACTGTGATTGAACAAATTCGATTAAGAACAAAAAAATAAGATTATTTGTTGTAATTTATGTTGCAGTATCGATTGTTGGACCAATCGTATTTACCGTATGTTACAAATTCGATGTGAATATGTTTTTTAAATAAAATGCACGGCTTTATAGCCAAGAGAATTCTCTATCTTTCAGACCTAGAACAAAGTTTTGGAAGTTGATTTAACTAGCGAAAAAATAAGTTGCAAAAGTGTGTCATTATTTCCGAGCCACCCGTTATATTCTCTTCTGGGGCAATAGGAGAGAATCAAAGTGTTATCGTCACTTGAGAAAGAATCTTTTCGGAACACAATTTAACGGATGGGATCTAGATCAAATCATTAAATTTTTACTTTGCTTATATCTCAACTACTTTTAATTCTTCAACGATAATTTTCTCTAAAAAGACTCGTTGTTAATTTCTTTACAAAATAAAACTGTATATCGTTGTTTGTCGACAAGTACTTCTCAATTTGGCCACGTAACTCTGCTACCGCAGTATGATTCCGCCACGTTTTTTTTTGTATTTTATTTCTCTTACAGTTTTCGAAACAAAATACTTCTATAGTTTTAAAATATCTTAAATTAAAGAGAAGAGTGTGTTCAATATGTTGAGATGTTTCCGCACTCTACATGCTCATTTTTTTAGGAAATAAGTATTTTACTTCTAAAATTGTAAGAGAAACAAAATATAGAAAAACTGTGGCGGAGTCACACTGCAGTAGCAAAGTTACGTGGGCAAGCCATTCTAGCATTGTTTAAATAATAAAAAGTAAAGACATTCAAAAAATTGTGTATTTAAATGTATTCAAGTGATACTCTATATGAGATTTTCAACGACTCAAATCGACAAATCGTTTCTGTAGTAATATAATTGATTTATCTATCCCTCATACTGTTCGAATAAAAGTAACTATGTAACGTAAAATGTCATTCAAGTTGAAAACAAACGATCTGTAAAAAAAGATGTTAGATATAAAAGTAAATAATAAATAAAACTAGTTCGTTGTAATTAATTAAAGTTTCGTCAATCATAACAGATGTATTGAAGATATTTATGTCCGATTACTAATGAGTATAGAAATTATTTAGTGTTTTCATAGTTTTCATAGAATAATACACTCATTGTTTAATCCAAACATAATATAATAATAATTTACCGTCATCATACCAAGCGAAGAGTGACTAACAAATAATCCGGATTGAAATTCATTAGATTTGATTATTGCATTTAAAATCAACCAACTTAAACTATATATTAAAAATAAAATCAGCGTTAATTGAAAAATTGAAACCTTGTGAAAAAAAATAGCTAGTCAAAATAAATTTGAGATATAAGCAATGTAGAAAACTATTGATTTAGTCTGAATGATCCATTATAGTTTATATTTTGTTTATTCTGTGTCGATTTTGTCTCACGACCTAAACATTCAGGACGCCGCTTACCAGATAGGCTTTTTCTGAATATACTAATAAGCGCCAAAAGAAAAGAAGGCTACTTCGAAAGTTAAATATTACCATATATCAAGACAATTGATTAACTATATTAAATCAACTGAAAATCTCTGATATCTGAACAAAGAATAAATGCAAAATCTGTTTGATTGTAAAGCAGAAAAAATAATTGTTTATGATATCATAAACATTTTTTCGAGATGCTATTTACTTTAAATAACTCGTCTTATTTCTGCTTCTTTTAATTGTCAATGTATATAGTTCACTGGTACTAATGACTTTTGATTTTAAAATACATTTATGTTGTTTATTTTCGAGTAGCTCAACTTTTGTAGATCTCGAATATTCTTTCGGCGTTTGTGACGAATAAAAATAATGTATTTATACAGAAATTATGTTTTTATACTGCTCATACTTTGCATGAATTTACTTAAATAATTACAATAATCATAATGTGATTGAGTTTTTAATGAAGAGTTATTGTAGACAAACTCATATTATAAAATGAGGTGATCCAATTACAATTTTTTATTTTTTTGTTTAGATACTGTAAATTGAGAACCTGAGACAACTGGTTGAAAAAAACAGACAAACTAACTCATTATAGATGCATGAAAACGTAGACTTTTCAAGATGAGAAAAATAAGAACTTATTGTTTTAGATTAGACTATGCTTTTGCTGTTATTCTCTCTTGTTATTGGTATTATTATTGTTGTTGGTTTATTTTATTTACTTCGTCAACTTTATAATCCCCCATCAATTGATTTTCACGATCGTCATGTTATTGTCACAGAGGGTAGTAATGGTATTGGAAAATCATTAGTAAAATCATTATTGATACGTGGTGCAAATGTCACGATTCTAGCTCGTAATGAACAACACTTATGTCAGTGTGAATCCGAATTAAAATCAATATCAGATAATCGCTTATTATCTTTATCTGTTGATGTAAGTTTATCATACGAAAATGTAGAACAATCAATATGTCGTGCATGCGAGAAACAAGGACCGGTCACAGTCTTGATCAATAATGCCGGTATTTATGATGCAAAATCGTTTGATGTAACAAAACCGGTAGAGTTTGAAAAAATGATTCGTATTAATTATTTAAGTGCGATATATTGCACAAAAGCCTGTAGGAAATATATGTATAAAATGGGTTATGGACAAATTGTACTCGTTTCATCACAAGCTAGACAGTTAGACGGTTATACATCATATTGTTCAACAAAATTTGCATTAAGAGGTTTAGCTGAAGCATTACAAATGGAATTAGCACGATCGAACATTTATGTCACGACTATTTATCCCCCCCATTTAGATACACCTGAATTTACAGAAGAAAATAAATCAAAACCAGTTGAAACACAATTGATTTCGCAAACATCGAGTATTGTATCGACTGATTTAGTGGCTGAAAATATTATCAAACAAACATTGAAAGGTAAGAAAATTTAACTTTACAAATAGTGAAGACGTGTCTATTATTAATATTTTATTTTAAAAAACAGGTTCATTTGCCTGTTGGTTTAGCATTAACGGATTTTTATTGACATATCTAACAAGTGGCACTTCCTCAATGACAACATTATTAGAATCGATTTATCAAGTAACATTTGTTGGTTTAGCTCGATTAATAGCAATAACATTATTCCGGGCATTCTACAGTATTGTTAGAAATAATCGTCGACAATCATCATCTACACATTAGGTAATTTTCCATTTTCTCTAGTTCATTTCTTTTCAGTTTGAATAATCTTACTTTCTTCAAGTATTTTATTCACTTGTTAGGTGTAGTTTCAACATCTATTTCTTTTCCTACTGGTATTCGTTGAGCTACATTTTGGTTAATTTTGACTTTTTTTACACTTCCGTTCATTTTTTTTTGCCTTCATTGTTTTCTTTATACATCCTACTTTTTATATGCTTTTGCATGTGATATTCATTTCTCACTTGTTTTTTTAACTTGATTATAAAGATAAAATAACATAAGTGTGAGGATAAAATGATATAACTTGCTCGAGGCTTGAACTTTCACCATTTCTATCTTTGCTCTCTGCGTTTAGCCACCGATGACTAGTCGTTATAATATACTTCTGTGTCACGATATTTTCTGTTCGTATAGTGTTTCTGAAATGACGGGTGAATTTTGCTGTGAAGATAGATCATCAAGAAGTAAGATGTTAGTAGACACAGTATTTCTTACGTTATTTTTCTCGTGAATACTATAGACCATTTATGATTGAGCGCTAAGATCTACTGTTGAGTACATCGAAATTCAAGCAATCCAACTTTACTCAAATTATGATAGATGAGAACCTTAGAGAAATCGTGACTATTTCTCTATTTATCACAAGTGAATATGAATGAATGGTTTTTAGTAGAAGGTAAGTATTTTGTAAATCATCGAGGATGGTATCTTAATCTTTAATATAATTATAATAAACACTTTTCACTAATTACATACAGCTATTAGGATATCCTTTTAGGCTATCCTAACGCATTTTTTCGATGATGTAATTAGGTAATGAACGTATTTACACCATGTTCTTTATAAAGATTACTATATGTCATCTTCTCTCGACTAACTGTGGCTCTTCTTCTTTTTTTTTGTTCTTCTCTTTGAAAATGAATGTTAACAGCGAACAATATGTGGAGAATTCAATACTCAAAGAAAGATTGTTATAGCAGTAGGTTTTTACAGAAGGTAATTACTTTGTTGATAATACTTTTTCTAAGCAAAGAATGATGATAACAAAAACTCCCTTCGTTCATACATTCTTTTTCAATTATGAACACAAAGAAAAATAGAGAAAGGTTAGATTATATTTTAGTTTTATCTGTTAAACATCACACACTTTTCTCTACAGAAGTTCGTTAATAATAATAAGTCATTCGTAACTCGTATTCTTTAAAAATTTAGGTTAGAAATACTCTAATTTTGCAAGATTTATGTATAGATGATACAATAATATTAGAATACTTTCTTTCTTGTATGAAATTTCCTCTAGTATTAAACTTGAACACAAGTTCCTCTGCTTTGAAAATAAGCTTTGGGTTATTTGATTAGTTTATGAATTATTGCACTACTGACTATTCCGTTTGACACCGTTTACGAAAGGCTAGTTATCGAATTTGACATAGTTTATATTATATTGCCGAGAAATATATCACGTGTACACATGAAGATATTATCCTGTGAGTTTAGTTTATCCAGATGAATAAAATACCGTGACTATGTAACTGCTCTAATAAAATAATACCTTCATCTTTTCCTTAGAGCATCTAGAACGTATATAATGAATGAGAGTGAATCAAAACGATACAAATGTAAGTAAATTAATCCATTCTAATGAATATTAACGGCTTTTCTTTTCCATTTATTCTAAATATTTTTTCTTTGGTACTCTCATTGTAAATTTATAAGAGCTCGTCTGGTCGTAATCTTTTTTGTAGAAAACTTATTTCTGTCAGAATACCTGCGGCATTTTGAAATGTAGAATAAAAACGGATTTTCTGATTAAACTAGAGTGCGTGTTGAGTATTTCTGTACGTTTATTGTCTGTATTTTAAAAATATTATCAATCTGTTCAACAAAACCACTGGTAACGGACCTGGAATCAATTCTTTTATAGACTTTCTAGGCAAGTTATTATTTTGCTCTTTAATTCAGAATAATTCATGAGGCATAAAATGAAGCGAGAGAAGAAATGAAAAAAGAAAAGAATAAAATGCATGGTAGATGCTATAAAAGAAAAAGTTTTTCTCAATGACATTGTATTCAAATCAGAAATACTGAGAATATAATTACATAAGAAACAAGAACGACGACTTTTCTATGTAAAAAATGTAAACAGTCGTTATCAGTGAATTTTCTAGATTTAATAGGAGCTAATTTACATTTGTTATTCTTATAGGCAATATCATCAGTATCTGAAAAACTTTATTGGTAGATGATCTAATATATTTCCTCAAATAAATGTTCATATGTTGTTCTGTACTAAGTAGATTGTAATAAAAACGAAGATGTGATATAGCGACAGCTTGCGCTTTTTATTCTAGATCAAGGTTATACTCTTCAGTAATGACATATTACTGCGTGTAACTTCAAAAAACGATACTTGATGAATTCTTTTTTATATATATAGAATCAGGCATAGTCTCACATCATAAGCAAGTATGCATCAGAGAATAATAATGTTATTTTTACTCATTATAGGATGACTACTATTAGACTTTAGTTTCTATGATTGTGTGTCCGAACTCGACATTTAGCAAAATACATTTATTCAATGCATGGTGAGATTTTGATATTTTTTTAGTTAATTATGAAAATTACTTAACTAATTCTTATTATTGTAGTGTATAATCGAACATACACAGTTTTTAACGGAATCTGTGTGTGATTAAGGAAGATTAATACCATGATGAGTAATGCGGTGCTTTTAGAAAAAGTTTACGTGTATGTAATCAGAGTAGTGCGCATTTGTCCGGAGTTCAATGATTGATTATTTCAGCCATGATGTTTATAACAAAATAGCATTAAATTGTCACAATAAACATAATCGAGCATGGCCAAATGTCAAAAAGTTTCTTCAAAAATTCGATTCTTATTCGATGATAGCTGATATTGGGTGTGGAACTGGAAAATACTTGTCCATTAGCGATCATTTTTATGTTGGTTGTGATCATAGTAATACGTTATGTTCATTATCAAAACAGCATCAACCATCCGTGCAAGTGCTGACTGCTGATAATCTAAATATTCCACTTCGGTATGTACCTGTAGTTTGTTATTCTGATATTTATGCATTTTATGTATTTTAGTAATGACATATTTGATGCTGTCATATCAATTGGTGTGATACATCACTTCACGACAAATGAAAGAAGACTCAAAGCTGTTAAAGAGATGGTGAGATTGTTAAAACCAAATGGTGGTCAACTAATGATCTATGCTTGGGCTGTGGAACAAAAGCGACGAAAGGCAGGTAGATCTGTACGAAAACTTCGCGCAATTACAGATGTCTGTCTTATTAATTTTTCTAGTTTAATAGTCAAGATATACTTGTTCCAAGTATCGATGATGGTCCAAGAAGAAAAGGTTTGTAATAAAATGTTCAAAACTATTTCACCCCATGAGAACAACTTTAGATTATTCGTTCTGTCTTGCTCTCATCTTTCAATAGATATGTTTTGAAATGATAAGCGAAGTGACATTCCCATACTCGATTCAATAAAGAAAGCGTATTAAGTTGAAATGTGTATAAGCTGTCTTCTTAAACGCAACTTTTATTATTGTTGTTTACGTTCTTTTTAAGGATTCGGTTCAAATGGGTCAAGTGAAAGTGATAATAACGAAGAAAATGATAATAATGGGGAACATTTATCATATTTATCGCGTGTAGATGAACTTGTTCGTAGAAATGACCAAGATTTTTGTGATAGGAAAGATGTTTTATTGCAAAATAGAAGAAAATTACGAAGTCATACGTTAAATGGAAGACGAACACCGCCTGATGCAAAATTCCGATATGCTACTTCCCCTTCTTATCATACAAAGCGTGTTTATCTTAATACTGACGAAAATAATAACAAAGTGGTAGAAAGAAACAAATTATCTGTCATACATGTACTACAAAATTTTGTTTACAAGATGGTATCAAAATCTCCTGTAGTGAAGTATAATAATCCTATTCCAATTACTAGTGATTTACTTATAGAGCAAAATCAGGAGCATCCTCAATTTCAAGTACGTCATTTTCCTCTGAGCAGTTGTTCTAATTCGTCATCAATCGAACATCCATCCACAGTGATAAATGACAAAAATCCACGAAATAAACGTTTTTATCATGTATTTGTACGAGGTGAGCTAGAAAAATTAATTTATAGTGTAAACAATGAATTGGACACAACTACAAAATTAATTCTTGTCAAGTCATTTTATGATCATGGAAACTGGTGTGTCGTAGTGCAAAAACAACAACTGTGATTATTTTCTGTCTTTTATTAGACGATCAGTTATATTATAGTTCGTTTCAGTTGTTTTTAGGAAATCAGCATTTCTTTTTTCTTTTTATAAATTGTTGACTTTCATTTTGTGTGTTACATAGAGGCAAACGTCCTATTTGACAAACACTTTCATTGTGAAAGAGATAGATCACTTATTTTCTGTCAAAAAATGAATTTTTTTACGTAAAAATAAGTGATGTGAATAAACATTTTTAAAGGAGATTCAACTTTGCACGAACAATAATCGCGGTAGCCTTTCAAGTTATTGACTAAATTTATACAAAAGTAGATGTATTAACTTGTTATACTTGTGAAAAATTTTTGTTTATATAATATAATTATGTAGTCGATTGTTTTTACATCGATGATTTTGGATTTAGCTTGATTCTGGAAAAATGTTGTTAGAAATTGAACAAAGATTATTGACTAATTATATTAAAATTCAGCTGGAATAAATTCACTTTTTTCTGTAGAAATCTGAAATCTGAAGACAATTTTATATAACCAACAGTCAGTCACTTTTCGTTTCAAAATGAAAAAGAACATAAGAAATTGTACAACAACATCTACATACAGTCACAGACAGTGAACAAACATACAAGAAAATTACAAATTTGATCGAAATCTATCCTTAATTGTTTAAATATTTGTTTACCGCATTTCCAGCCTAAAATCGTTAATGTTTAAATATATTCAGCTGCAAATACGTATACATTTTGAATTGTTACATTCCTTATAAGTGTATTGAAATGGCATGTATACTAATTATATTAGAAGTTATCTCAAACCGATGATTACTAAAAGCATTAGGTAATTCTGTATCCACATGGTGCACAATGTAATATAGAACTAACACTAAATTTTGGTCATGTTTTCTCATCGCCTAAAAAGAAATTAATAGTAATTTTTAATAGTAGCTTTTTTGTATTGTGTTTCTCTTTCAATTATCACTCGATTTAATGGAAGATGTCATACATCAACAACACATAAACAAACACATCACGGTGTGAAACATTGCCGGTTACCAGTAAACAAATGCTTGATTTATATGAAAGATATAAAAACAGTAATGAAAAAGTTCTGTCTTATTCAGAAAAATGACATTAAAATTTCTTTCTACGTTTGGTGAACGGTATTAGTAGTGTAGAAACAAATAAAAACTACAGTAAAACAGTTGATATACGTATGAGTGAATCGTAGCGCCGTTGTACTGTACATGTTCTGCATATAAAACACGTTCTACTAATCAGCTTTTCAATATTTTTAAAAATTTCATTACTTTTCACTTCTGAAAAAATCAAATCTCTCGCTGTTATCGTTGCCGCGATAAGGCCGAAATACTATGTTAAAAAGTCGTTTCTTGTAATAACTGTTGATATAGAGCCGATGTTTTTCACGTACAATTTCAATATACTTTTTATTATTTTTATGTTTATAGCTGATATCGCTAGCTGTTCGTATACGTGTTTGGGATTGTGGTCCAAATTAATTTTCTTGACAAAATATAATATTAAAAACACTGTTTTAACAGATACTTTACATTTTTTCTGCCCACTGATCAGTGATATTAAACTTGAGTTTTCTCGGTGACTTTTAGGCCCAGGGAATTACAATTAGCGACGAAAGATAGACAATAGGAAGGACATTAATTTGGCGATGGTTTTTCTTAAACTCACGAGGGAAGGCCACCAAGTGTTCCCTCGCTTTTGAGCTGAGACTCAGTTGACCGGGGATAATCGAGCATGCTGATTACGAATTTCATAATGGTTTGGGCTAATTTTGACTTTAAAGTCCCGATTTTCGAAGATCTTGGTTTTCAAGCCGAAAAACCATTTGCGCTAAAAAAAACTTTTGATCTGTCCAATTGATAGAGTACGTCGCGAAACCTACAGAAAACCACTTTTCAACGTTTTATGAGAGGTTCTGAGCGAGTTTTCTACGTCAAAAACTTAAAAAAAGAGAAGAAAAACTGGCTTTTTTACGCAGTATGGTGCAAAAATTGCTCTTTTTTTGCCTTGTTTTTCAACTTATCGAAGGCCTTTAATCAATATCACTGCGTATATGTGTTAGACATGACATACTCCAACTTCAGTTCAACAGGCCTTCGATAAGTTGAAAAACAAGGCAAAAAAAGAGCAATTTTTGCACCATACTGCGTA
>CAJNOQ010006215.1:0-13991 GCA_905250885.1 Didymodactylos carnosus
TGCGCAAGATTCGCCGTGCGCAAGTTTCTCGTGCGCATCTTTCCGTGCGTAAGTTTCGTGGTGCGCAAGTTTCCGTGCGCATCTTTCCGTGCGCAACTTTCGTCGTGCGCATCTTTCGGGTTCCCCTTCGAAAAGCTGTGACGAAAATGTGGAGAGCTACATTTCTGTTTTTTTCCGTAAAAAGTAGGCCTCACCATTTTGGATGTAGATTCTTAAGAAAACATTTTTCAGGTGGCGGATGCATCTCAAAATCTTTAAAACAATTTTTTCTTCAATTTGAGGTGTTCCCCAGCTCTCTAGAACGTTTTGTAACGGAGCTATGCTCAAAACAAAACGAGTAAAAAAGGTAACGCTATGACATGTCTGCCAGCGGAGTTACATGGACAAGCCGCGAAGTCCGATAGCAAAAAAATACTACGAAATACTACGAAAATACAATGCCCTCCATCAAAAAAAAAAGTAGGTCAGAAAATTGAAATAAAAGAACTTCTAAGTTTTAAATTTGAATTTTCAATTTAAAAGTTTGAGTTTCGTTCGTTTTAAAGTTGATATTCGTAATCAGCGCAAAAAGCTGCGTCTAGTAATCTGCTTTCAAGGCTAGTTTGAGAGAAAGAATATTGTTCAACCCTCCTCAGCTGAGAGTGATAGTTACGCGTTTTAGCCGCGTATTACGTCTCTGAGAATATGAACGACATCTATCCACAGTAAAAATATTTATTTTTTCATTTTTCAATCGATTCATTTGAAAATTTCAAAAAATGTTTATCATAACACAGTGACTATAAGAGACCCAATGTGGAACATTTTTTTGCATCCACAGCTTTTGAAAATTGTCTTATATTTAATAATATAATAACAGCACCAACAAACAACTATAATAAAATACAAGTTTTTCCCGTTTTTTTTTCCCTTAGTATTAAATTATAGTAAAAGCAAATAAACAAACAAAAACAAAAAAGTCTATGCATCAGTTTCATTCGATCTTGAAATAGAATCTGTAGCAGAAAAATAATCATTTCTAAATTTTTGTGGTAGAATTCTGAATATATTAAATTTCTTGTTCAACCATATAATTATGAATATAAATAATATTTGTATGCCAGCAAGTATATAAAAATAAAGTGATCCATTCAATTCACATTGTTTTGATTCTTTTGGATTACTTATAAATAAATTTAAATAACCTGAACTTAAAAATGATGATATTCCATGTGAACAAAAACGTAAGGACATAATAAGACTTTTTGCTGAACGTGGTGCTGTTAAATAAGCAAATTCAAGACCTTCAAAAAAAAAGAAAAAGAAAAGTGACTAATTATCATGTAAAATTGCAAATAAGATGAGAGAAACATACTTGCAATTGACGTGAACACCTCACTAACTCCAATAGCAATATATTGTGGAAATTGTAGAAATATTGTCAGATTAGATGCATCGTATGTCTGATTACCTATATATTAAAACAAGAGACAAAATTTTATTTTAGAAATATATTAAGAAGAAGAAGTATTAACGTTATACCGATCACTTGTGTAACAGGCTCTTTGTCGACACATGATTGAACACGAAATATTTCTACTAGACCAGAGGAACACATTGCACTGATCATTCATATTGAATATCCGGTAAAAAGAAGACGCTCTCCTGAATAGATGACTAAATTCCTCTTGAATGGTAGATATTTTAAAAAACTGAAGCCAGACAAAATCGATAGCGAAAATGTTTTTTTTTTAAAGAAGAAACGGATGAATAAACGTAACAAATTTATAGAGATCCACCTTCTATCAGATAACATCTTCTTATTCCATTAGTATTATAAATAATGGATGATCATATCAGTATTTGATATGATTGTAAATATTTTAGCATGTGAACAAAAAATAAAGCTTCCATCAGTTGAATTTATAATACATTTCTCACTGAAATGTTTTGTTTTACACTATTCTGCATTATTATGAACCCTGTGAATTGTTCTTGTCAAAGTCTAGATTAAAATCAGCGTAGAATATTCCGATGTGAGACAGATCGAAACAAATGATTCTAATTTGTGAACATCTGCAATTACATAATATCTAGATGTTTCGATCAGAGGTGTGTACAGGGCAGTACGATCCTGTCCTCCCCCCTTCCAGATCAAGAAAAACGTTTTAGTCCTGTCCCGTAGGTCAGCAGAGACAGGACAGGAAAACATTTTTTTGCCCTGCTTTTTCTAATGCTAAAAATAAGGCAGTTTTATAAAGGAAAAAAAAGAAGCGTTAGATAGACCTGATGGAGTCCAATGCGAATGTCCTAGTGCTCAAACGTGAACTCTAATAGAAATAATTATAAAGAAAGAGAATTTGGTACATAAAGAATAAACAACAGCAATTTGTTTCTTATTGGCGTCTTTGTTATCTTTTTTAACAAAATTAACCAAGATCCATTGCCGTTTTGGGAATCTCACGAACAAAAATTTCCTTATCGTTATGCTCGATCCGTTCATTCAAGTGCAGCAGCGTCTACCGGAGTTGGAAGAACATTTTCTGGAGCTGGATGGGTGATAAACGAACGAAGAACAAGTCTAAAGCCTAAACAGTTGGATAATATCTTGTTAATAGGATTAAGTTGAAAAAACAAATAATTACCGATGAAAAACTGTTGTTTTCTCTCTACCTCGTGTTGTTTTTGTTATGAAAAAACGGTATTTGTTTTTTTCATTCTTTAGACGGGACAAGACTGGGCAGGGCGGCAGAACAGGACCTCACCCCTCTGCCTTCCCTTTTCCCCTTTTCCAGAAGAATGCATATTTTCAACTTATACTGAAAATAACCAAGCTTTTGTACTATGTCGATTTGTTTTCTTCATTTTTGGAGACCGCTCTGAATATCCAAAGATCTCAATATCCAATAATCTTTCCCAAATCATCAGTTTTCTCTATAAATCTTAATTGTGAAAATCAGACTCTACTGCTAAAGTGGGAAAAATAAATGATTTGTAGTGGTTTAAAACAAACTCGATATGCGCACAATAATCTAGGAGAATATATTCCAGTTTTTTTTCACTTTGAATCAGAATTTGTACAGTTAGTGTTACAGAGTGCCTTTAACAACAAAACGTAACTTTATTCTGAAAAATCTTTTTATGTTTTCAAATCTTTCGACAAAATTCGTTGACATCAAACCGCTTCATGATCTGAAAAGTGTAACGTTGGACGTTTTTTGATTTGATCCCACCTTTAGTATGAACTTTTTCTAGATAGTCAATCTCAATGTACAAGGATTAAATATGTTAAAATTCTTTTATTATTTTTCATTTTTCTCGTGAACTACAGTGTCAAATGAAAAAAAATTTCTAAATGGTGAACACCGTCATTGAATTGTGTTGCCTTACTTGGACGTTCTCAATGAATGAGCTCACTAATGTAGCACAAACCATTCCAATAATAAAACGTGTTTCAATTTTAATTGACACACGTGGATAAACAAAAGAATTTAAAAATATAATAATAAAAATAATAATAACTTGATCACCCAAGGAAAGCCATATAGGCGGCATACCTCTATCAATACCTAGACTCGGAACTTTCATATGCAAACCTTGGATGACAAACGTAGTTTCTGCCTAAAATATTAAATGAATAATTTTAACTTTGAAGAATATACTAGTAAAATAAGTGAAGTATTTCATTGGAATCAAAGAAATTTTCTTATTGTACTGCGTGACTGCATCGTGAGATCAACAGCTAATTTACACTCATTCTAAGTCAACAGGATGGCTACTGTTAACGGGTTTAATCTATTCACGCTGAAATTGAAAAATGTTGAGCAGGTACTTAGACTACTCAGCATCGGTCTTTATCCAGTAGTGCTGTTTTAACAATCAAGTGCTCTGTTTCTGCATTGGTGAATTACGAAGTAGTGTACAATAAGTGTATCAGTCATCTGATGTATCTTCAGATGAAAAAAAAGACACTTATTTCTTGGACTTTTTTCGTTTTTTTAGGACACAAGTTCATTGAATGAAAGTTTGGGATGTAAACAAGGATCAAATGCGATTTCATTTCTGTTGTCCTTTTTTTATGATCTGTTATAGTTACTGAAATACTAAAAATAAAAATAGGTTTCTTTAGCAAAAAAGAACTTTTTATTCAACAAGAAGCACTCAAACGTCTTGTTTTTTAGGTAAAAAAAATCGAAAAGAAGTTTTTTTATATCGATAAAATCCAAGACAAGCGTTTTTTTAAAATACGTTTTATACTCGTTGTCTAATTAGATCAAAAAGGTATTTTTATGTTAGAGAAAAATAGTTGTTCCATTCTTATTGTTACTACAAGATCGAAATAGATTTTTTAAATATCTGATTCAGGTTTCTTTTTAATTAACCGGTGAATACATTTCGAAATGAATAGTAGTATAATAAACACCGAATGCATAACTATGTATTACGAGACGTTTCGTACAATATCTTAGTACATCAATGACTGAGGATGTACTAAGATATTGTACGAAACGTCTCGTAATACATAGTTATGCATTCGGTGTTTATTATACTACTATTCATTTTTAAATATCGTTTCTTAAATCTATTCAAAACTGAATGATTTAGTACATATGAAACTAAATATTATGGGAAGAAATACCATATTGATTTTTTATATTCCTAAAGGACTTTTCTTATATCTAAGAAAATAGTCTTTAAGGTCTAAATCTATTGTTGAATGTTGAAAAAAAGTTTTATTTCGCTTTTAAAACCAACAACTTCTTTCGAAAAATATTAGAGTAATTTCAGAGTACATAACATTATAACATTTCATGTCGAATAGAGCGCTACACATTTTCGTTTTTTGTGTTGAGAACTTTCGAATTATTACGTACAAGTCTCAGGGATATATTGTAGACATTCTTCCCATATCATTCATCGTTCAAAAGACTATTATGACTTGTCCACGTAACTTGGCTAAAAAACGGGATTCCGTCACGTTTTCTAATTTAACGTCATAACTTTTAACACAAATAGATAGAACTTCCAAAAGCATTTTATTCAAAAGCAAATTAGAAGCTCTTCAAAACTGGATTTACTCAAACTTTTGAAAAACTTCCTCTTAAAATATCTCGCAGAATCTTCTAAAGGCTCTCCAAAAACCGAAAACTGAGTAGTGTGCTTCGGTTTCTTGAAAACTGCATTTGAGTGAAAGCTTCTCAAAAGTTTACTTGAATCCAGTTTTGAAGAGCTTCTAAATTTCTTTCGAATGGAATCTTTTCAGACATTGTATCTGCTTCCGTTAAAAAGTTATGACTGTTTTAAAAGTTAAAAAACGTGACGGAATCACGTTTTGTGGTCTCGTTTTTATGTGGACAGGTTGCTGAATTTCTGCTTCAGAACTTCATAAGAAACTAATTAAAATGAAAACTGCGTGCAAGCTTGCGTCTTACTTATCTCTAATTTTTCTTAATTTACCAAGAGAATCTTTTTAAAAAGGGTTTTTCTGTGATTTACCGATTTTAATTTAATAACTCATTCTTTTTGTTTATGTTCTTCGCGGTTATTTTCATCTAGATCGTAACGTTGGAAACTGTTTTTTGTTCTGCATTTACGTTGTTGATCAATAATTTATTGCTATTTCTCTGCCCTTGTTTAAACTTTAATATTATTCATTAATTGGACTGGAATCTTTTCATTCCTCAACGCTGCATGGTTTCCATCAGCGAGAAAAGAAGAACAATGTAAGAAAAGCGAAAATACCTAATTTTATTCTAATGTTTTATATGAACTTTGGATGCTACTCAACTTCTTCTAATCGAATTCTTAGTTTTGTCTTTTCTTCCGGTAAGATTTTAATTCAAGACCTAGATAAGAAAGTATAGATGTTCAAAACATTCTAAGAACTCAGTAACTGGACAAACTCAATATTAACTTGAAATAAATTCGTAGGCTTTCCTTTCGTAAACATAACTTTTCAAAGCCTACGATCAAAATTATCAGATATCTAATGGCTATCGCCATTATATATGAAAGTAAATGTAAAAATACTTTCATCATTAGACATCACAACATTGTAATGGGATGCACTCAAGATTTTGAGTACAAGAAGTTTTTCCTAAAATTCTCTTTACTCTTAATTAGAGATGTGCAGAATGACTCTGTTCTACCCTAACCTGATAGGATAATATACAAAGTTTTTAGGGTAGAGCAGGCTAAGCGTACGAAAGTTTTTATAAAGGAGGGTACAGGTTTCGACGTTTGTCATAGATAGGCATGCACCAATCCGATGGTTCGACGACTGTAATTAATTGTAATTTTAGATTAGTTTGTAGCTTTATTGCAATAATTTGGACCGTTAACTGAACAAGTCGCGAACACGTTCTGTCAGGTAATTTTATGTTCGGACGAAGCAAATACGATAGTTTATATTTTTCTTGTCGAGGATATCGGCGAGCGCTCTGTTGAGGAATTATTAGAATAAAATATCATAAATCCTATAAAAATACATTCGAATTGGGACTGCAGCTTTCTGTCTACTTTATTTGTACAGTAAGAAAAAGCATTTTTGCATGAAAACAAAGTAAATCAATCTACTACAGAGGCTACACCAGTAAAGTATGCTTTAGTTAGAGAGTAAATCAGATAAAATGGAAACTAAAGGTTCAAACAAAGATTCAAACTTTTGAATTAGAGCAATTCAATAAGCTATTCAGAAAAAAATTTGGACCGATTCTGTTCAGCGTATAAAAAGTCGATAATGTTTCTTTACATGACTACCTACGACTACAGCGTAATCATGGCTGCTCTTTCGTTTGGTATAATCTTCACCATTTTTTCTGTTTTACAGTGATTTCTTTTATGTCTTTTTTCACTCTCACATTCTTAGCTTTGACAAATTATTTATTTTAAACCTTCGCTACCGAATCATTCGGTAACGAACAGTTCGCTGTCGATGAGCTAGGATTATTCCATGCCTAGTCATAGACTGTGCCCTACAACGTAAAGAACGCTTAATATTGAGAGNTTGGCTATTTCTGGAAAGTAGTAGTTTTCAAGATAAATCAATTTTGCCGAAATAGAGGCGCTGCTGTGAAGTGTAAAATGCATTTATTTTGAAAACTGCTGCTTTCCAGAGAAAACCAAAAACACCACAAATTTTCTAATTAAAAACTTTATTTAATTTAATAGATTCATCCAATGAATTTCATTTTACCTAACATATATGCATCCGCTAATGATAGCATTTTTTAATCGTACAACAATCCATCAATCCCCACACTATTTAGAAAACCCTAGTGACCGAATATTCGAACAAAGACAACAATCCATTTGTTTTTATAACGGTTTTTCTGAGAAAGTTATTTGTCATCTAATATCTGACTACTTTTACTTCGACATACCTGAAAGTAAATTAACCAATATGGAATTAATAAGAGGAATACAACAATGACATATTTTAATAATTTGATATCTTCAACTACCCGATCAATAAATTTGCCACCATTAGATGATTTTGCAAAATCAATAAATCCTACTTGTTGTGAACCATTAATAGAACGATCAATTTGTCTTGAAGCACCGGTGATACTATTACTATTACTTCTGCCTAAAGATTGTTCTTCTGAATTATTTTGCCGATTTTGTTGCATACTTTCAAGACGTGAATGTTTTCTTTTTGAACGAAAGGCGTTTAACATTACAGGAATAAAGAGTGTAATAACAGAATCATATGGTGGAGAATGAATGAATAATCGATAACTACATATAAATAAACCAGCACCAATGATCAATAGTCCTGTTGGTATTATATAACCATAGGGTATTGAAGTACTTAGATTTTGTTGAATGTAAGAGATAATGCCTAACGCTAAAAATCCTCCAAAATTAACAACTGCATAATATTTATGAAAATAAATACATGTTTCAACAGAACCTAAATTTTGAACTTGTTCAGCACCAAAAACGGCCACATTCGACTGTACAGCCCCAGAACCCAAAGCACTATATAGAAAAAGAGAAATTCTTCAATTAGCTTAAATATTTTTGAGAAAAATACAAAAGATTTACATGACTATTAATGTTGACAATAGAATTGGAGAACATTTTTCTTGATAAAGTTTATCACCAGTTGATGTACTACAAACTTTATTGATTGAGTCAAATGTAAATAGTAAAAATATACAATAGCCAATACAATAGATTATATAACCACCAATGATTGTCTTAGCACGACCCAATTTAGCATCACTCAGCCAAGCACTAAATAACGCTGATACATAACTTGTACCTAAAATTTAAATACAACATTTTCTTTTTTATGTAAATTACAACAGGAGATTTTCTTCTTTCTTTGAAAAACTCAAATTATTTTTTAACGTATACATCTTACATTAATTTACCTAAGAAAATAAATGATGTTGTTAAAGCATTGAATTGTTTCCATTGAAAACTTTTTGATGCCAACAGTAGAAGTAAGTTTCCAATTAAACTATAAAATGCTAGACGTTCAAACGCAGTACTGACTAATATGATAAAAATAGCTAATCGTCGACGAAAATTTGATCGATTATCGTGAAGTGGTGCAGCACCGGGTGGACGATAAAGAAGTGGTGCTGCTTCATGTGTTAAACTTGTTTTTGTTATTCGATCGAACATTTTTAGAAATAAAAATATTTTATTTTATCGATTACGTCCTGTATCTTGTAATAACAAAACATTAATTCAAATGTTTCACCTTCAATGATGAGTAATAATGATGTAAATGAAAAATGCAGTGTAAATAAAACAGATGCAAACTTTTATCTGTAAACAGAACAAACGACATACCTTTGATATCTTTGACGCAAATTTTTAAAGGCAAATATTATTACGTCTAACTTTTACAATTAAAAATTGAAAGCATTAAATGTAAAGAACATAGTTTACATCATACAAAATCATTAGTTAGAAGAAAAAAAAATTGATTTGAAGATAAATTTCTATACCTCACTAATTGAGAATTGTCTACTAAAGTAAACCAAAAAATCTGAATACAGAACAAATTTCGATATTCTATCAGCTAACTTCGCTTTGTCAGATAGACTATTTGTAATTTTTATTGTAGGATATTATCATTCGAAGATTATCAGGCTCTATTAAGGTATATGAAAGGGTATTGATACAAAAGATTCAGAACGCAAACCACACGTCTCTAGCTACTTCCGTTGAGAAGTTATTCAAGTTGCAACCAACTGCATTGTCCTATGAAATGGATAGCAGTAGTTATTTAAAAGCTTTGATGAGAAAAAATTTAGCAAAAATAACAAAATACTATCCTCCATTACTGAATCAGGAGGACAAATTATTTTCTCTA
Organism: Didymodactylos carnosus; assembly: GCA_905250885.1. Classification (NCBI taxonomy): domain Eukaryota; kingdom Metazoa; phylum Rotifera; class Eurotatoria; order Philodinida; family Philodinidae; genus Didymodactylos; species Didymodactylos carnosus. Next base: position 9,314 of record CAJNOQ010006215.1, read on the forward strand.
ACGCTAATTTTATCAGTAAATTACATTTATGATAAACTAAGCACATATAAAAGAAGGAGTTTCAACTTCAAAATAGACGCATCTAAAAATCGACGATTTTCCACGAAACTTAGACTTAGATGATGGATCGAAATGTTTCGAATATAGCTAGAATACTGATGTATTAGGATGTCTTTATTCAATCTGCTTTTAACGACAGTGGCGTTGATAATAAATATTGAGTTTTTGTAAGAACATCATTCAGTTGCGGAAAACCATAGCCTAATATCAATGTATAATGAAATATGGATAGTAGAGCTAGACTAGTATGTTTTAAAAATACTTTTTGTCCTTGTTTTGTCTTTAATTTAACCATTCATCCTCTTTTCGCTATTCATTGAGCTGAGATGATGGTATATTATTTGTTCTGATATTCGCATATCATTGCACGTGATTATAAAAACTCACACACACACACAATATTTAGGAGTAAAGAGCTCACACAGTTTAGGAAAATGGAGAAAATAATAGAATGGTAGCATGTGTCTGTCTTCTATCCTTTCGCTTCTCTTTTCTTTTCTCCCGCACATGTTAACGATGCGCGCAAACCGACAGGCAAACAATTTGTAACCCGTATTTCCAGTAACAGTACTATTACTCTCATATTTTTACTAGAAGCCAGTTCTCTATTGCTATCGTGTATATAAAGAATGGAGAACAGCGTCTTATTTCGCACATTTTACCTTTGAATGAAACAGAAAAAGAAGATTCTTCCAGTTGCACATGAATGTGGGCCGTGTTAAACACGACTTTTATTCCATATTCCACTATGGTGGTAATAATCAGCATTTTGCCTCTATCGAGGATCTACGATTTATTTCTTGTTTGATAATTACAGCTATTCATGTAATTAATCTTGTAAACGCATTTATTCAGCTCCATCCTCACGTGGAATACACATGTAAAAAGTAGAATTTATTCAATAAAATAGCAACAGCAAAAGCTTGTTTTGAAAGCACTGTCCGCTATACATTTTAAAACGTGCTTGTCAGTATTGGCTTGGAGTGGCTTCAACTCACCCTCTCCATTCCCATGTCCAGTATCGTTTTCAACGATTTCGATTTTTTTGATAAAAAACAAATTTACAGACTATAGCGGACTATGACGAATAATATGTTCATAGGCTGTAACAGTACAAAGAAACCTTATAGAATATGACTTTTCACCATGGAAGAAAAATACGAATTAAAGTTGAAACGTTTTGAGAAATAAAATAAAATTTTGAATTACGAATAAAAAGTGCATTAAACATTTCTAAACTTGATTCACACTTTTCATATCGAATTATTTAAAACAGTTCAAAATGGAAAAATAAGAGATGACAGCCAACAATATTAGTTTAAAAATGTTCCTTTTGATTGTTTTATACAACCATCTAACTATAAATAAAACACATTGTAAACTCCAAAGTTCTTCTAATACGTGTCTGATAGTAAATGGTGCTGTTAATCTTATTAATCCAATATCATGTGTTTTCACTGTTCCTGTGCGTTTTTTTGTATAATAGCCACAACAACAATCTTTTAAACATACTTTTTTTGCTATAGATGGATCATTTTTGTTGTATAAGGCAAAGCTATGTAATTGATTATTCAAACTTGAATAAATAACTTTTTTTAATCTTTGTCTATTACGATTGATAATTAAATTACTTAAAAATGGAAAATCTATTGTGCCTAACCAACTAATCAATTTTAAAATTTTCAATAGCAGAGCTATAGAATATAAATGTAATCGATCAACATTTGGTTGATGAATATTAAGTGCTTGAGATAATTCTTTTCCCAACAGTGTTTGACATAATCCAATATGAAATTGATATGAAACAGGTATTAATCCGTGTAAATAAACAGCCATTAGAGAATGATGTACCATATGTTTTGATAATTCTGTGGGAAAATAATGATGATAAAAAATTGATTCAGATATTATTGTAGCTAAATTATATGAGGATACATAGTATAAATATTTTTCTTCGATACCAATCAGCCATCCAATATATCGCCATAAATGTAAATATGATTCTTTTTCTTCCATGGACAAATGAATATTCATTCGTTTTTCTATACAATTTAACATACTATAGGTAAAACCTAATAATGTTACGAGTAGATCTTCTTGATTGATGGGTACATCACCGCTACTAGATGTCTTTCTGTTTTTATTGATTTTATAACGTACCATTCCGTGTAATAATCGAACTCGAATTACATCAGCCCATGTCTGATCAAAATCATCAATGTCACCACAAACAACGCTCATTATCATTTGTAAGGTTTCAATTAATCGACGATGGGTTAACGACAGTGGCGTTGATAATAAATATTGAGTTTTTGTAAGAACATCATTCAGTTGTGGAAAACCATAGCCTAATATCAATGTATAATGAAATATGGATAGTAGAGCTGGACTAGTATGTTTTAAAAATACTTTTTGTCCTTGTTGAATTTGTCTTTTATTTAACCATTCGGGTGTTGTGTGTCGAACAAATCGATCAAAATTACAAATACATTGATGACCGTCATCCTCATCACATATGTGTGTATGTTCTTCTAGATTATCGATATTTTGAACGAAATGATAGATATCCATACCATCTTGTACTTGTTGACCCCATATATCGAAAAATTCATCCACAATCGTGTCACCTTCTTTTCGCCATTCATTTAGCTGAGATGGTGGTATATGTTTGTCAGTCCATGTAAATGCTTGACCGTAGATCAAGATTTGACTGCCTACAGATGGATCAGAACGTATACGTGGCTTTGTGGATAAAATAAAAACGTTATTCTCTCGATCAGAAATGCTATAGGGGCATAACATTTTGCTATTGTTTCGTTTTATAATCTATATATACGAAAAATAAAGACAGACCACGTGTGACCTATAGTGATTCTGATGAGTAATGTATAGGTTTGAGATGAGATGAAAATATTTCCATTCTTTTTTTCGTTCTATTCAACGTATGATATGTGAGTGATTATAAATTTCTTTTTTTCTTTCCCTTTTTATCATATATATTTGCTTAACGATATAGTCGACTATTGTTTATTGCTTTTCTTTTCTTTCTTCATGCATAGTCGATAGTCGCTTATATTTTGTAGTCATTTATTCATAAGACAACAACAAGTTTAATCAACATCAGCAAGAAATTATCGCACTAACACTTTGTTTTTTGGTTCTCTTTCCCTTCTTTTCTTAGTGGTTCCTGCACGTTCTTTGTCCTTAATCAGCATTTTTCTTCTTTTAAGGGGAAGCGGAACAAAACCTTTTCCGCTTTTTATGCAGTATTTTATCTACGCTGCCAATCTACAGTCTTAGTTTGCCTAATCTTTTTCAGTTTCTGTGAAAAGTTCGATGGAATTTGTGGTCCTCGAAAAGTTCAAAAATCGTGTCCCACTCTCCTTTGAGTCTACTGCGCAGCCAATAAGCACCTTCAGTCAAATGTTTTTCCACGAAAAAGTTCATCAAAGTAGGCACTTTAGATTACTGAAAACCGCAAGTTAATAGGTTTTTCCGTTTTTGAGTAATTGACATTTTAGTGACGTCCAGTGTCTTGTGACATACAATTTGTCCCACTCCTTCTGACTCTCTCCTGACCGAAATATATTGAATTAAGAACTCGTTTTTTTACCATATATGTCAAATGGGTTTCACAATTTATGCTATAAAAGCCAAGGCTTCAGCTTATTTCTAAAGGAAGAAATTTGAAAAATACATCAGAATGTCCCACCCCCAAACATATCTCTAGAATTGTAATGGCTAGCACATAAAAGATTTTGGCCGAGAAGGACTTGATAGTTTGGAAACAGTGTTTTTTCCATAATTTCAAGTATCCTCTATAAACCTATAGTGTTAAAATATTTTTCTGGACACTTTGATTTTGGGTGATTTTTTCCTTTAAAAACGGTACAAAAACCACCAGAATCACTCATATATATTAAGACTGTTGTCGCGCGTGATGTCATGCTTTCTTCCGTCATACAAGAAGATACATATCTGTTCCATATCTATATATGCTGTGATGTATATTCCTCGATTAGTATGAAGGCAAAAGAACGAAGAAAACATGACATCACGCACGACCAGAGTTGCCAAATGCTTAAGTCAGAAAAGCGAAAACGCATTTTTTACCAAACGCAAAGGGGTATCAAAAAAAAAATTTCTGTTGTTTTCTGATGGTTCCACTTAAGAAACACAAAAGAACTACAAAACATCATTTAAATTCCAATTTGAATCGCTATTGGTTTTTTGTGGTTCCGCGTTTTTGATCAACTGTCATAAAAACAAATATCCAGTGCTTTTGGAGCGGGAGAAGAAACAGTGTTTTTTTTGGACAGTGTATATCCATCAAGAAACTAGACTAAAGAGTAAAATATATAGCCATAACATGAACATCAATCTGAGATTTGTATTCAGCATGAAAACTTACCTGTATAAATCGTTGCTGACGATAAAATAAAGTAACTGGGTATGAATACTTGAAAAACAAGTTCAAAGTCTTAATTGACAAAATATATGAAAAATATTGTAGGAATCTTGCAGAAAAGACTTCGAACTTGTTTTTTCAAGTATTCATAGCCAGTTACTTTATTTTATCGTCAGCAACGATTTATACAGGTAAGTTTTCATGCTGAAT
>CAJNOQ010006216.1:0-13989 GCA_905250885.1 Didymodactylos carnosus
TGTATATTTGTGTCAAAACATTTGAAATATATGAAATAAATGTATATCCCACAGTCCCACAGCACGCTGAAAAATCTGCAAAAAACTGCAGTTTTTCTGCAAAGAATCTGCAGAGAAACTGCAAAGATTTTATTGCAGATCTGCATCAGATCTTTGGCCAAATCTTGGCACATCTGCATTGCAGAAAAACTGCAGATTGCAGAATCTTTACAGATTCTGCACAGATTCTGCAAAGATTTTTGCAGACCGAGTTTTTTTGGGTATCTCTTACAATCGCATATTCATTCTCTACCCCCATAATATAAGACCACTACCGATTATATGACTTGAAAACCAAGTAGAAGACCATGGTATCGTAAGCCGCTGGTATTATGTTCGCCAAAAAAAGTCGAAAAACACCCATTTAGCAAAGGCTGCTGTATGGCTCTATCGAGTCCCTCTACTTCATTTGCCATTTGATTTAATAAATGATTATTTCAATAAGGTTCATTCTTTCCAAATGCAATTTCAAAAATCCAGCTCTCTAGCTTTCACTATTCAAAAGTTATTCAAAAAAGAACCGTGGATTATTCTTTTTTAAACGGAAAATCACTTGATGTATGGTAGTTTTTAGAGTTTTACCATACATCATTTTTAAGGGTTTATTAATTGGAGAGTGGAATGAGTAAAACTCCAACAGAAGTACTGGGAGTTCGAGTTCATAACCTTCATTTCGTATAAAATTTCGTATGTTTTTCAAAAACGATCATGTCTGACGTAAATAAGATTAATTTTGGATCAAAAGAAAGAAATTATAGCTTTTTTCTGTACATATAAATTTATATGTGCCTTGTTACTACATAATATACATAAGTTGTGGTCTATAGAACTGACTTTTTTTGTTCAATTCATTCACATTCAATACAATTTAGTATACGTTTAAAAAAGTGATTTGATAATCTGGAAATTTCAAAATTTTCTTTGTCAGAATCCGGCATAAATGAGGTGTATGTGCATATACCAAACAGTGATGCTTTTTAAACGGTCTCGGCGAAATAGTATATAGTTAAAATTTTAATGTTATTACCAGTGAAATCAGGATTAAATAGCTGAAATGATTATGAGACTTTTATGCACAAAAGCTTTTGTGCCTTACGATTGAAGCAGACTTTGTTAAACGACTTTTCAAATTTTAAAAAGAGGCATAGTTTTGTCCGATTATATCATCTCTAGCTATTCTTATTCTTTAATTTATCATTTTAAAACTTAAAAAAGAGAGATGCAATATCCTAGAAATATACCGAAAAAGGTATAATCAAGTTGTTTGAAATAGGTTTTGGAAAATGTCTTCGAAATCCAGTTGAATTTTGAAGTACAAAACTTTTAATGAGAAAGAAAACTTTTTTTGAACGTAAAATGCAGTTTTATAGAATTTTTAAGAGCATAGTGGTGGTCAACATATTGAATATTTCCAACAATTTTCCACTCAATCTTTCCTAGAGAGACTTCAGATTTCTCATTGATAATAAGCCAACAATAGCAAAAAGATGATTATTATATGCGATGGGCGATCTATTAGCTGTAGTCGGTTTGCGTCATTTTACATTTTGTTTTTGTTATGTTAATCGGTTCTGTTTTCTCTGTAGAATTACGAACAAACAATTATTAGACGTATCGAAGGAGCACTGAACAATCATCTGACAGAATAAAAGCTGGTAAAGCGGTAGATCGTTTATTTTGAAGCCGGATGACGGACGAGAAGTAAGAAATGGATACGCGCAATCCAGTACGATAAGTGTGCGCCCGTAAGACTTAGATAAAGTTTAGTCGTCGCCTAAATTCTGAATGGCAATCGGATAAAACTAGTTAGAATGAAGAAATTCTTTGTCATGTTATAGCCTCTTGTGAATACGTTTGATACTGTAGCAATGATCATTTATTGCTGGAATAGAAACGCTAGAATTTAAAAAAACATTAATTAAAAGATAAGTAAGACAGATAAAGCGAACTACTGCTATCAGTATCACTGTTGATCGTTTGTAAATATTATATACTACATTTTTTTGTGAAGAAAAGAAAAGTTAGTTTTGTAGCTTTATCAAATGTACTTATTTCTGTGGACGGTTTATTATTTTCTCTTAAACACATGGTCATAGTTATAAATTTCTAATCGTTTGGTATTATTATACGTTCTGGTAACAGCAATAACCATTGTATTTTCACCCATTAAGCTTGCTGTATGAATCACTTTTCCATAAACAACATCAATATCAACAACTTGACCTTGTTTGTTTAATAATTTTAATGTGTGATAATTTTCTGCTTCTCTTGTTTCTCCAATCAGCCAATTATCTTTGAGAAGAAAGGAAAATAAATTTTCTGAAGTACTGAGAACATTAATACTGTGAATAATATTCATTAAATGATCTCGTAATTCCAAACGACGTTGCTTGTCTTTATCTGTTATGACAAAAGCTAGGTAGAACCTTGTCTGATTTCAATGTTAATGGATCAAGTGTAAATAATCCCGTCCGACATAGTATAAGAAATTGGTTTATTGATGATGAATAAGAAGTGGAGTATATTGCATCTGCATTGAATGGTACTTCTGTCTTATATGAACCTGTTTGGTCAAACAGATGAAGTTTGTATTTCTTAAGATGCACGTAAGGCTCACTAATGTATTCAGAATTCAGAATTTGTTCGCCAGATGCAGATAAATATTCTGACGCTGTATTAATGGTAGATTTTGGCATTTCTCTGAATATCGACAGACTGTTGAATAATGGTTTTTTCGATATAGGTGCCGGTAACGAAACTTGTACTGCTACTACTTCTCTAGTTATTGATTCATTTGGTTGTTGTTTGTGATCGTCCTCAACTTTTATTGTACGTTTTAAATCAACTGGCTGAAATTTAAGATGAATATTTGTTGATGTTGAATATTCAGTTTCCAATTGTTTCAACTGCTGAGCAAATCTTTTGATATCTTCTTCATAATAACTATCATTTTCCGAACATATACGCAGATCTTCACTCAGCTGGCCAAATACTTCACAGATTTTAATACGGTTATCATTAATTGCTTGTAGAAGCATTTTACGACCATTTTCGACTGTGTGTTCAATTTGTTCAGTCATTTCCACTTGCCATTCATTAAGCTGTTTAAATAGCTCATGATTAGCATCGTCGAGCATAGGTGAATTGAAATGTTGTCTCAACAGATCTCGATCAGTCAGTACACTTTGGTAATCATTGTTTAGCTTTTGTCTATGTTGAACAAAATGTTCGGTACAAAATTTCGATTTACATCCGTCACACAAAGCGATACCACTTTTTTTACATTCAGTATTAAACTGACATTTACTGGTTGACGCAGATGAAGCCATTTGTGGAGCACAGCTGAAATATAACATACTACTTGATATATATTTTTGACCTTATAGCTTTCGGCTTGTCCACGTAAAAGATCACTTTTTGGTCAGTCCGTTACGTTTTGAAATGATTCTGGCTCTACAACGAAATAACGTAATAGCCTGGCAATGTGTTATTTTGAAGAGTAAACTATCTTCTTTGATATGACAATCAAGCGAACTCGCTCATGAGAGTTTACCTGACTGTTATATCAAAGAAGACGATTTACTCCACAAAATAAGACTCTGTCCAGGCCATTACGTTATTTGGTTGCCGAGCTATACTTATTTCAAAATGTAACCAACTGACTTTTTTTGACTCGATTACGTGAACAAGCACCATCATATATATTTTCTCAGATCTTTTCTTTGAAACGTAAAACAAATATTTGAAGACGTCTTTTATTGCGATGGCTTGGTGATGTAAGAAGAAGGTTTTGTTTTATATTATTTCAAATAAATGTATAGAGTAGAATAATTTCTTTCTACAGAAAGAAAGAAGAAATAAAAGAACAATAACAATGTGGAGAAGCGGTAGTTCTGAGAATAGTTTATGTTAAGTGGCATTATTTTTTTTCTTAAAGAAAGAAAAGTCGTCGAAATACAATCATTAGCTAGAATAGAGGACATACGTAAAAAGGATATATTCTACAAATACGCCAGATAAGAAGTCATCAGCTTGTTCACAGCAACAACTCTTTAATTTTTTTCCCGCAAACGATAAATTTAAAAGTGCTTTAGTGCTTCTTTTTGTTTTTTTAAAGTGCGTTTTCCTTTGAAAAAACCAAAAAAAGATGCGCGCATGTAGAAAAACTAAAAGCTATTTCCCGGAAAAGCTTCGATGTACGACTTCATCTTAAATTTTACATATTGAAAAACGCTGTCCTATGCAGAGGTGCTTTGAAAAAACCAATTCTTTATAGCACACCCGTTATTAAAGGTTATTGCACAATTTTGTGTGTATAAACAGATCGGGTTTTATTGTCGAAAAGAACTTTTTTTGTTTGTAAATAAACGGGGGTCATAATTATCAGAAAAGATAGACTCTAACAAATTAGTATAGAAGTGGAAAACTGTAAGTAACAAATTTGATGGATGAAAAAACTAGATAACAGCATATATATAACATGTTCTAGATGGTAGAAAAATAGAATTTTTTCATACTACTCGTTTTGTATATCGTTCGGAACATTGATAATGGCGCCTGTCTCTGATCTCTGTTGAAGTGTGTAGGCGGCACATTTTCATCGATGTATAAACGTCTCCTGGAGATCACCTCTTGAGATAAACATCATCGGAAGGATAATTTTTTCTGACTTTTTTCTACTGTCTGACAAGATCTCAGCGCATAAATTTTTGCGTTGAAGTTTTAATTTAAATTTTAAAATTGATTTTCGTGGTCAGCATGAAAAACTGTATCTAGTGATGTGCCTTTCTACTTAATTAGATGGAAATTTCTTTTTGAATAGTCAACAATACCAGTTCTCAACAGTTCCAGTTAATAACTGGAAATGGTGCATACCTATTTGTTATGCAATGTTTTAAAAAAATTTCAATACCTGGACGAGGAACCCACGAATAATGCGAGTTCACTTCACAAAGAGTTTTATCGCGACCACCATGAGAAACCGAGTCATGGCATTCGCTTATTACATTGAAGAAAGATGCATAAATACAGACAGGTTTCTTTGTTTTGACACAAAATGCAGTATCAATACCTGCTATTTTCAACAATAAAAAATTTTGTTTCGCCCAAAAAACAAATTATGGAGAAAATGAACCAGATGTCTTACCTTTTTGTAACAATATGCTTGTACAATATCCTCATAAACTTTCTTCTTTATTACATTTTTTTCTCGAAATTTAACACTTAATGAATCTATATATTTATCAAGATCACTATAAATGAGTTTTTCGCTATCATTAGGTTGGACAATTGCTGTTGTCGTATTACACGCTGTCGTTTTTTTATATAGAACAAGTAACATGATCCTAATCGGTTCGCACATTCGATTTATACTAAGTAAACAATGGTCAACTATATCTAGATTATTTTTTTCTCGAGTTATTCAGTTTACATTTGTACATGAATCAAGCATATGATCAATTCTTTATACGTGGATTCGTCTACTATTCTTTTTATTTCTATTTTAGTTTCAATATCCAAAACGTATACAATACATCGTCACCCTTGACCACTATTTTCGCCTCTTTCCTTATTTCTATAAATACTCATTCGAAGTAAAGTGTACCCTACTACTTCGACAATCATGCCACCTTTAAGGAGCATTTCAAAATTCTTGCCGTTCTCTCTGCCGTTCTGCCGCGGCACGACGGATTTATTTTGATGACATTTCGATATATTATCGGTTTCTTTTGATGAATGGGTACGTATACATGAAATTTATTTTGGTACATAGATTTATTGAAATTCTCTTTACGATTTACGATAAATACATAAAGAGGAAAAAATATAATAATGTTCTTCTTATTTGTATATATAACGGATGCTTCAGAATAAATCGGTCACTTAGTATTTTGCTCATATCTCAGTGGAATTTTAGCCCCTGAGCTTTGTTATTTTTTCAAAAGATGCGCCGTGAAATTCTCTACAAAAAATATATTAAACAGTTTTCTATATACCGTAAAGATAAAAGAATATAGAAGAAATACTGCGAAGCTTCAATCTCGATTACTTTGCAACGCAAGAAAACAATTTAATACTTTTATTAAATTTTGTCCTTATTCGACTGCATTTTTTATTTAGTAATTCTTTATATTGATTACGGAGCATGTCAAAATTTAAATTATAATTTATTTTATTTTATATAATTTCGATTCCTTTGATTGTATTGTGAATACATACATCAGCATATATATACTTCCAATGTGTTCGTCTTTTTAACAGACATTTTTCTGTTTAAAGAATAGAATCAGAAAGGGACAAACTTTATATTTTCATCAAATGTTCATCTTGTATATATTCAGGGAGGAGAGTATCCACTGTAAACTTATTTCGTACTGCACACGCGATTGTGTACTGTCATCGAATATTCGATCCAACTAAATTTAGTTGCTATAAGCAAAGGGAAATCGATTGTTAGCTGCTTAAACTTCTTTATATTAATTCGGTCAGTCGATGAAATTACTCGTAAAATAACTGAATAAACTTGAATTAATTGTTTAAAATTACTTTGTTTAGGTACTGTCGAAACAATTGAATTTCTTACTTCGTACGAGAAAAACTTTCGTGACGAAAGTATCGTCCTTGACCACCGGTCGTACTAGTATCAGAACAACCAGTCGAATCGCACTGATCAAGACGAAGACCGGTACCTGATTTAATTTCGTTTAAAACAGTTTCGAGTGCCTTTTTAATTCTCTCTTTTGTCGCTTCGCCTCGTTCTGACCATAGCAAAAGATCGTCTCGTAAATGGTATATAATTTTTAAAATCCATTGTGTGCCATTAATATATTGATGCGTAATGGTTATGTAGTGTTGATCAGGATTTGATAGTGGTTTACTCGTGAGTCCCTGTCGAGTTTCATAGTCATTCTTCTTTTTAGCGATTTCGTCGTCGTCTTTAACCATTTGACAATACAAATCGAGCGTTTTTTCGACTGTACGATTAACTGGAAAAAAATCCGATTATTTAATTTTATCAACATCTTTCCATTCGTTAGGGTGCGTAGTACATAAAAGACAATCGGCTCCTCCTAACCCCGACTCTATTGTGCGCACTTTGAGATCTTTCATACTCGTTTCAATCGTTATTTTTAAATCATATTTCGTCTTATTATACTCGAATGTTGTTCCTTCTTGCTGTAAGTGCTTTCTCCTGGCTCAAATACGCCATTTACGAAATATAATAACTCTGTGGACTCTTTCTCAGCTATTAATGCCAAAGGTCGACACCAGTGCGAGCTATTCGATGACTCGTTCATCCATAATACTTCGCCAGTGGAAGCCTTAAGAGAGAGCGGAACAAATATTTTGCTAAATATATTAGCATTTTCCATCGGCGTATTTACTGATCTCGTGTCAAATAAATTCTTACAGTATCGATTGAACTATAACAGTAACGGTCAGTATGTAGCTGCGGCCTTTTACCGTTTCCAGTTGATTAAGCAAGGAAGTGCTACGAGAACAGCATTTTTTTAGACTCGGCAGAAGGAATTGTTCATAACAAAACTAACTTTGGCTCAAGGATAGAACTACTATCCATTTCAATGAACAGTGCACTCGGTTGTAAGTTAAATAACTCCAGCGCGAAAGCAGCTGGAGACTTGCGGTTTTCAGCATTCGAAAGAGTCATATTTTTTATATGGAAATGTCAAATCTGATTGGTCAAAGTTTTCCAAACAGGAGAATTCTTGATGAACATTTTAAAAGCAATATTCGGAAGACATTTATCGTTGGATTTAGAGTTTTGACATAACCATTCGATAGAGAAAATTATTCTCTTTCGATCTGTGCAAGACCGAGCCCGCTAGCATGTTTCGTCCAGGAGTTATAAGCATTTTCTCGAGAACCCCAAACGGCATTTTTAATAGTTTTCTGGGCTTTCCGACCCTTCATCAAATCGCCGAACAAAGTGTATATTGAGAATCAGCATGCAAAACTGCGTTGAGTGACATGTCTTTAATCTCCATTTGATGACTTTCATTTGTTTTCATTTTTGCCAGTAAATTATCATACCGCTCTGTGGATCATGGCATGTACTTGGTGTAAAAATGAAAGTAATCAAATGAAGATTAAAGACATGTCACTCGACGCAGTTTTAATTTTTGTGTCTCACGTAACATCACACGCATCCATTTTTTACGCGTTTTTTTGTAAAAACGAAAATTTTGCGAAGTAACGCAAGGAATTTCGTGGTTTTTGATGCATAAAGTATTATTATCTGTAATTATAGCCACAAAAGTCACACAGGCAAGCAACACAGCTCGCCCGGAGGCCAGTTTCCTTTAAGCTAAGAAGAACCCACTTAGAAAAATCTCTAAGTAAAACTTTAGTGAAAAGGACTATTTATATCAATATATGGTTGGACTTATCGCATAGAGTCATCGTTTTTGCATTGTTAAACTCGAACAATCTTTTGCAAAAATTGTACTGAAAAAGCACACGCAGTATAACGCAAAAAAAGATTCTGCAATAAAAGACAGGGGACTATCGTTTTTCTGTTTATTTTTGCATGGGAAAATGCAGCACAAGAAAACGCATTTAAGAACCATGGAGTCCCTGGCGTTGCGTTAGTGTGACCAAAATACGCATAGTTCTGCAAAAATTGTGAAAAAACAATCGACATGGGCGATTCACTCACAATATTTTGATATCTGCTAGGGAATGATGTTTTGGTGTTCTTCAAAGTCGAACAAATTAGTATCATTGATCGAGAAACTCCTTTGTCACTGGAATTATTTCAATGTATCCAAACAACATTTCCACTACTTCGATCAATAACAATTGATTATCTTCGTTTCGATACACATATGCGGAATGATACTGCATTGGTACTGAAAACAGTACAAAAATTATCTCTGATCGAAACAAGTGGTCACGACAGCGGTTCGCATCTGTCAACAATTAAATATTCAAATTTTAAACGTCTACTACTGCTGACACCGAATTTAAGACAATTGAATCTCTACTATTCTATCCTAACGAAAATGTATGATAATTTGAAGAATGATAGTGAACTTGAATTGAAAAAAAATTGTCGACAGATTGAAATTTTAAAAATCTATTCATATTCGAATGAAAAAATATCAACAGCAAAATATCAACAGAAATTGAAAACATTCTTATTTCCAAATGTAAAGAAGGTTGAATTTTCTAAAAATCTGGAACAGTATACAGGACTTGATGACTCTTCCAGATATTTTTTAAACTGAAACGTTTGTGCATCTCCAAGCTTCTGGTGAAAGAAAGGCTTTAAAGAAATTTTCTATTTGTTTTTAAATAAAAATTTCTTTGAATGTGATTTTTTGCCTATTTCTATAAATCAGGGTGGTACGATACTGTTTAGAAGGATGAAACGCGTTAAAAAAAGCTCTCTAAATAGATAAAACTGTGCGCAGCAGGAAGTGAGCTTGTGAATAGCCAAGTGACTTTAAAAAACGCATAAGATACCCCAAACACAGCCGCCTTGCAGTGAGCACCGAGCCTCGTGTCGAACTTAGTGCAGCCGTAGTTCGTAGGGGGATGAAACCTAAAAGATGGGCTGTGCTTCAAAATAACACTTGTAATCTTTACAACAGTTGCAGCGACAGGCATAGTTTACTTTCTTTTGTTATTCGTCTGAGAGTTGGTGTTGTTCACTGCCGATTACATTACAAAACGTGAATGGAATTCACTACCAAGCGTATTGAAAATACAAACGTGTAAGAAAGAAAGAGTTTGGAAAGAGCATCAGAAACTGTGTAAGCAAACGGTTGATTTAAAATTTTACGAAAAAAAGTAGACATATTTTGTTCGTCTGTTTGCTATGAATCTCATTCAGAGCATCTTCATTTCTGCAAGTTTTTTACCTTTTATCATTTCCTTTATGACTTATTTATATTCATTAGAACCATCATTAAGCGAGCTTTAAGAGTACGGATCGCCTTTTCTTTTCTTTTGCTTTATCACTAAGAGAATACATTTTTTCTAAATCAGGAGCAAAAAAATCGGAATTCTCTCTGTAATTCTCTATTTCTCAACTACTCACTTTTTATGCAATAAACAAATCATATTCCGCGTCAGCACAGAAAACTGAGTTGAATAATATGTGTTTCGAAATTTTTCGTTGATTTTCCTTTTTTGGTGAAATTTCAGTAATTTTCAGAACAAAAGTAAACGGTTAGGATAAAAAAAGAACATCATTCGACCCAGTTTTCTGTGCTGACGCGGAATATAATTTGTTTATAGCATAAAAAGTGAGTAGTTGAGAAATAGAGAATTACAGAGAGAATTCCGATTTTAGAAAAAATGTATTCTCTTAGTGATAAAGCAAAAGAAAAGAAAAGGCGATCCGTACTCTTAAAGCTCGCTTAATGATGGTTCTAATGAATATAAATAAGTCATAAAGAAAATGATAAAAGGTAAAAAACTTGCAGAAATGAAGATGCTCTGAGTGAGATTCGTAGCAAACAGACGAACAAAATGTGTCTACTTTTTTTCGTAAAATTTTAAATCAGCCGTTTGCTTACACAGTTTCAGATGCTCTTTCTACTGATATGTCTATATCTTCTCCGCTTTCCGCTGGTATAGTTTTCATAGCTTTAAACTTCCTTGACGGGTCAAAAAGTCAATTACATTAGTCGTACGGAAAATTTTTTCAGCTCGTCGGTACCCGAAGAGAAGGTACACGGGCATTGATGTCGACCTGCAAACAAAAATAACCAAAATTTTAAATGTACTTTTCGGCGAATATACTCGGACGAATGGACAATAGTTTGGTGAAAACCGTTTGCTGAAAGACCTGCTGAGTTATGGTTAAAACAAAAAGTTTGGATCGTACGGAAAAATTATGCAGTATACTCAATATGATAGCAAAATTTATATGGTAAGAATGAGTCATTGCTTCTTGCAAGATCTTATAACAAGAAAGCGTGTGATCTTGTGATAAGAAATAAATTTAAGTTACACCTCTCATTGACAATATTTTACAAGATCTTGTAACATTATGTAGTAAGATCTTGGTATTAGGAGTGCAACGGTTATTTTATCGGGACTCTTGAAGGCAGCAGTTTTAATAACCGAAGAAACTTTTTAAAATTTTTCGAGTTTTGCACAAATGTTTGCTCTACAAAATAAGACACTGTAGACTTTCTCACGATGGTTCGTCGATGAGATACAAAGTTTTTACCTGGAAAACTGAGCGGTTATTAACCGCCTCTATTTTAGAGAATAAAAAATTCGTATCTCATCGTGAGAAGGTCAGCAGTGTCTTATTTTGTAGAGCAAACATTTGTGCACTAAACTGGAAAACTCGAAAAAGTTTTAAAAAGTTTCTTCGGTTCTTAAAGCTACTGGCCCCAAGAGCCCCAGTAAAATAATCGGTGCATGCCTACTTGTTACAAGGTTTCATAAGAAAACGGTAGATCTTGTAAGGTGAATTTCAGCTGGTGGACCTTTATCATAATCATTTTCTCAAGCTTAGAAATATTAAATGTGAATGGTAAGCGTAAATTTCTACTTAAGACAACATTTGCTTTTGTTTTCTTTCAAAGCATGGAAAAGTCATTTCACAGATAGTAAGGTTAGACGTTTTTCAAGGACGTTTCTTAAGTAACCTTCATAAAAGGTGACTTCTTTATGAATTATTTTTCTTTTATTAAGATAAGTGTTTTAATAGTATGTAGATGCTTATTACTTTTGTATGATGTAGTTCGTGTGATCCCTGAATGAAAGAAAAAATTATAAAGAACGTATTTACTCTTATTTTGCTGCAACGAAAACTCACTGCATATCAAAATACTATTCTTATTGTCGCTGTTCATAGATGTCAAGAATTACATCGATGGAGCGTCTTCCAGATGAGATTCTACTACTTGTGTATCGATATTTATCACCATATGACGTCGCTCAATAACTTGAACACTCGCCTAACTCAGATTATTACTGAATATCGATGTAACATTAATCTTTCGAAAACAACATTCCCACAATTTCGTGACTATTGCGCTGTTATTATTCCTTCGCCGTCAGTGTGCTCTACTGTTTATTCATTAACGTTGGGCGACAATCATGCGACTGATCAAATGGGGATGCTTTATCAAATTTTTGACATAAAGGAAAAATTTCCCAATTTGACAAAGTTGACGTTGTCGCATTGCCTGAGACCAGTTGCGATGGGTTGGTTGAGTCCGCTAGGTGATATTTACATACTACATCATGAATTTGCATACGACTTCGTCTCACTTGCAGGCAAGACTTAAAAGGCATCATATATTGTTGATCAAGTCGAAAAAGTGGTTCAGCAGAACACTGAGGCTTTGAGATTTTTCAGAAGGTCTCTGGTAAACCTCAGGCCAATGCCCAGATGAAATTTACTTTTTCGTCTTCAACTATGATTTATGAACTCTTCCGAGCATTTCCTAAAAGTTTCCTTGGGTCAGTATGCGACTTAACCGACAAATAACGATTTTAATTTTTGCTGGTAATAGGCGAAAAAGCGATTTTTCATAAAAATGTCTCTGGCGAAGTTATTTTCATTTCTACACAAAAGCAAATGGTGCCACTATGCTCAGCGTAGTCGATTACCTATATTCCACGGGATTTCGAGATTCCTAGAGATGTCTATTTGGAGATAGACACGCGCTCTTGGAAAGCGAGCCCCGTCCAAACGACAATAGTTGGAGAGCTGAGACTTGCGTAATTTTGTAGAGTAACGTCCGGACTACCTACGCATGCAAAAAATTGCTAATTTTGTATGTTAGTTTTCTGAGAACGGAGTTGGTTTCTTAAAGATCCTCTGAAAAACCGGACTTTCAGGAAATTTTGAAACAAGTTTCTGCTTACAAAGACGTGTCTTAGGATCTTAGCAACACGATGGTAAAAATCACAGGCCGCTGTCTATCAGTGTGATTGAGTTACTCCAAATGTAACTGACGGCCCTGTATTTTCGGACGTATAGTATTCAACATTTTTTAAGTTGTTCGCTGGCACAGCTTAAAAGAAGTTATCATTGTCTTGGGAAAAGCAGCTGATTAATCGAACTTTCTTACATGGCGTGCTGTTGTTGAAACATTTTCTCAAAAATTCGTCCTCTTCCATGCTGCTGATATTTCTCTGTGTTTTTGATAACACGATGATATTTCTAGGCATTATTTTCTAAGAAACTTCCGAAGCTCTATATTATCAGTGTGAAAACCCTAGAAATTTTAAAAAAGATTGCTTTACTAGCCGTTCTAAAAGCGTATAACTGTACTGTCTGCGAAAAGACTTTTTCATGCTTTGAAAGAAAACAAAAGCAAATGTTGTCTTAAGTAGAAATCTACGCTTACCATTCACATTTAATATTTCTAAGCTTTAGAAAATGATGCCCAAAGCATCGATCTATCTTCGTCACGTTCGTCATTTACAAATCGGACCACCGGAAGAAAGCAATATTGATCGAAACTTTATTCTGTATTTATTTCAATTTGTCCCAAATTTGTCACCTCTCTCGATCTTTTATCCACATCTTTTTATCCAAACTTCTTGACCCAATAATCGATAATATACGGTTACCACGTATAGTAACGCTGTATTTAAACTTAGGCAAATTACCGGAGTCCACTGATGCGACTACGATCGAAGATTTATTCCTCATTTTTCCTCATTTACAAAATTTGGAAATGGATTCGATCAAGTACGTCGAAACTGTTTTCAAACACGTTATTGATCCTATTTTAAAGTTGTTTAGTTTAAACAACTTGTGAACTTAAAAGTTCGTTTTTATGGTTATACAATTCGTGATGAATAAGAAGAAAAAGGAAAAGGCTTATATTACAAATTATTATAAAGAGGCCGGGGAGCGTTTTTTCCTGACCTCACTGTTCTAGATTTTGTAATTGTCTTTTACAATGAAGAACGGTCGTCCAGCTGAATTAGAAAAACAATTAAAACCAA
>CAJNOQ010006217.1:0-13988 GCA_905250885.1 Didymodactylos carnosus
ATTAATTATTATTAATGGCATTTTCATTAATTAACTCATATCTTCGTCAAAAAGGCGCATGGGCCCAAACCAACTGGGGTTTTTCACTACTGACTATTCCCTACATGATGAAAATAGTCTGAGTCGAAAAGCTTATAATCAC
The DNA here is from genome assembly GCA_905250885.1 of Didymodactylos carnosus. Taxonomy (NCBI): domain Eukaryota; kingdom Metazoa; phylum Rotifera; class Eurotatoria; order Philodinida; family Philodinidae; genus Didymodactylos; species Didymodactylos carnosus. Next base: position 143 of record CAJNOQ010006217.1, read on the forward strand.
CTCGAGAAGTTCCCTCGTCAGACTTTTCAGACGGTCAAAGAAGCATAAAGTTTATAACTTTAAAGGTAGTCCTTGTCTTACAAAAAAATTTTATTTACACAGAATTTTTATATGTCGAAAAGAAAAAAATAATTGCATTCAAAAATATCGGAAGGTATTGGCGATAAACTTTTTTTGAAATAGATCGTAATACAGATAAAGTACGAGATTTTCCAGAAAACTTATTAAAGAATATATCACAGAATTCTGAGTAAACTACATCGGTTTGCTTTTTCGATGTTCCATTTCTGAGAAGAATTTTTAACTGAACTGCACTTTCGTCCCGTATGTAGTATCAGGGTGAAAAGAGAGGTGAAAAGTTCCTTTTTTCAGAAAGAACCGTTTGAAGGTTTTACGCACTGTCTGAGATAAGTTTACGGTTTTGTTATTCCATAATTTAATTTAATACCTTTTATATGTCCCATAGATTATTCTCGACATCTTGTTGTTTATATTTTATTTTAAAACTAATATCTGTGCATTTTTTCTCTCATCTTTAGGCTTATTCATTATACGACCGTGAAGTTGGATATTGTCAAGGAAGTGCATTCATTGCAGGATTATTATTGATGCATGTATGTAACTATTTTTCCAGAAATTAAACTTTTCAATATAATTCATAATGAGAGAGAATTTAAATCAAGCTTTTCACTGGATAAATGACTATTTAGTCTACTTAAAATTTATTGGTTCGTTGTTGATGGTATTTCTTAAAAATCTTCATCTTTGACATATACATAGAAAAAAAAATATTCTTAACAATGATAGTAGTATGATTTATGACGTATAATTTGAACGCTGAGTCAGTGTCTATAGACAGGTGAAAAATAATTGTGTAAAAACAAAATTATAAATTTAAACCTTTCTTCCTACTCAAAAATCAACTTTCAACACGGAATGTCTAACCTTGATGAAATTTTTAGTAAATGTTACTCATATCAAGGTTATATTACAGCAACAATCTCCGCTCTGTATTCCGTGTTTTCCTAGAGTTATCCATAAGACAGTGGTCAAAAAGTAGGTGTCGGTACTAGAGAACTGCACGCGCAGCCCGTGCAAGCAGCCGTGGAATTTTATTTAACGTCTTTTTGCTCAGAGAAATTCCATGACGGCTGTGCGCGGGCTGCCCATGCAGAACTCTAGTCGGTACGTTTCGGAGTTCTCTGTCATTTTAAGTGCTAAAATTCTCGAGTTGATCTTAAACTGTAACCAAGAGTTTGAGAAAAATAAAAAGTTTCCGAAAACTTCATAGAAACGCAGAAAAAAATAGCTAATTTTTCGGAAACTCTTAGTTTTTCCCAAACTCTTGGTTACAGTATAAGATCAACTCGAGAATTTTAGCATTTAAAATGGCAGTGAAATCCGAGACGTATCGACATCTACTTTTTGACCACTGTTTTATGGATAACTCTAGGAAAACACGGATACTTAGCGGAGGACTTAAAATGGTTGAGAAACTTGGAAAGTGCTGATATCTACGCTTTTGCTTTCATGCACTGTTTTGATGCTATAAGCAGATTTTCACGAACCAGAAACGTCATTTGTTTTGAATTTTTATCCAGTGCTCATTGATAATAAACATTATTTTGCTTCCTAGATGCCTGAAGAAGATGCATTTTTTGTATTAGTATCACTAATGCAAGACTATAAAATGCGTGAAATGTATAAACCAAATATGTTTTATCTTGGACTGTGTATGTATCAGTTAGAGTGCATGGTAGAAGTGAGTTAAGATTCACTTACTTTGTATGCATCGAGTATTTCTTTCTTTAATAATTCTAGGAACTATTACCTGAACTACATCGTCATTTTCAAGCTGAGGGCTTTCATACATCAATGTATTCGTCGACATGGTTTTTAACATTGTTTACAACGCAGCTACCATTAGCATTAGTTTGTAGAATAATGGACGTGTTTTTAAGTGAAGTAGGGGTTATAAATACAATTTCTATTTATAATGATGTTCATTATTTCTAACTGTTATAGGGTATGGAAATTATATTTCGTGTGGGAATTGCTCTGTTGGAGATACATCAAGATGACTTAATGATGCTCGCAATGGAAGACATGTTAAAAGTAAGTAAAAACATATTTTTTGTATAACATAAAAATTTAGTTCAAAAGTGAGTCATAAAAGTTTTTATGACTAAAAAAATAGATCATTATGTTTGATTAAAAAGGAATTGTGCAATTACTTTAGTGTAACACGGTAAAACTATGATTAATAGATTTTCACCAGACGCACTCATTTTTTAAGTACTATCTTAGAATTCTCTAAAATAGTTCTCTGCTTTAATCATCGTTTTTAGTAGTAAGATATATTTTATTTATCGTGTTAAGCAATAGATATTTATTCAGTCAAGAATTAATTGATCAGCACAATCGTAATCAGCAAGTGAATGGCTGATCGTATTGACGCTTATCTTTGAAATTGCTTTAACTAAAATGTATTCTTCATGTCAGGTCGATTAAGTTTTTTTGGAGGTCAAAATCAAACCATTAATTGCGTAAACGAGGGAAAAACAACATCCGGTATTTTATTACTTAAAATCGTCTTTTTATGATAGACAGATAGATTCAGTAAATGTGTACATGTGTGTGTACATGTCGATTTTATAAAAAGGTTAATGTGTATAAATGCGCTACGCTCTTAAACAACGGTAAATATCATTCGAATTCGCAGATACATGATATTACGAAAAAAAGCACTTATCCTTGTAAGAGCCATTACATAAGAGCCACGATCGGAGTCGTTGAAACAACATGATTGGAATAAAAGATGAATGGATAATCAAAGGACCAAATATTTTGATAAATTCTGGCGGATTTTCGAGTTAATAGTTAAAATGTTAGAGGAATCTAATTTCTACAGGTCTATTCAAGAAAAGGTCTATGAACCGAAAACATCCAGTTGATCGGCTTCGTAATCAGCATAAAAAATAATCCTAGTCAGAGTATGTTTTAATAAAATCAAATCAGGGTTGATGGCCTGTAGAAATTAGATTCCTATTGACTCATCATAAACTTTGAGTTGTATGCAGTCTGACACAATCACATTATAAAGCCACATTGACTGTGTGTAGAAATTTTTAGAACTATCAAACACGTTTTCAGAGAGAGTTATAAAAACTTTTAGACAAAAAAAGTTTAGTGTCTATGGCTTTTAAGTATGATGAATCTAGAAAGACAAGACGATAATACTGAGAAGAATTGGTCTTCTCTGTTTGATTCATCGGCAGTATAGAAGAGGATTTTTTGTGACCAACTTTGTTGAACTTCTGGTGTAGACCTCACACATGAGCAGACTTTTTCTCATTCACGGATCATATACGTTCGTTCAGCATTCTAACAGCACATAATTCCATTTGATCAGTGTATATAAAAGATGGTGACATAAACGCGATTAATAGATGAACTTTTAATCCATGTTAAAGAGTAAATAAAAATCAGTCACGTTATAGAGAAAAGTGAAATATTGAAACAAATTTTTTTCCGTGACAATGACGGAACGCGTGATATTTATGATAACAAATATATTAAAGAATACTTTTAAAATTGTTCCTCATCATAATCCATTTATCGAATTTTGATTTTTTTAATGACTAATGTGTGTATGGTGATATCATAAGGTTTAGTTCGTCAACGAACTTGTATCTACATTTCTGCGCTGTCCTTGTCTACAATAGCACTTTGCGACATATGATGTATATCTTAAGTAAACATTTAAATATTTTTATCAAGAGGTTTTTTTGATTTATTAATCGCTTTTTGGAAAGAAAATACAAATATTTTAGCAGAACCAGTAGAAGAAAAATTATTTTACAAAATTGCCATTGTATGCGCATTCGAATAGTGAATAATAAATTTATTTTGCAAGTTTTTGTATTTTCGTTTCTTGTATTCCTTTTTTTGTCGTTTCTCCTTCTTGTTTTCTTTCTTCCGTAACCGTTGACACACCATACGTTTATCCTCTTAATTTCTTCTTTATTCAGTGGTTTCTTTTCTCCTTAACAAGGATTTTTTCTACTTATTCTTCCAACATTTTTTTCATTTCATTTTTCGTCGTTATGAAAACGAGTATCCCTATTTCATGTATAGATTTGATACATCATAAAAAAAAGAACACATCTAAACATATATTTACAATTAATTAAAAAGTAAAAATATTATCTTACATCAATTGAGTCATGGATCGTCGCTTACATTATGTTCAAGAACGTCTATCAGAATCATTGAATATTCAATATGTACAGGATCGTCTACAAGATACATTTAAAACTGTCCAAGGTTCAATGAATGCCGTTACATCGGTAAGATATGATTTTTTTTTCATAAATATATTAAAATTATCTATTATTCTTTTTTAAGAGTTGAGATTTTGCGTTCGGTTTAGACTATCGGTGACTTTGACTATAGATTAGTTAAAGAATGATTTATAGTAAAATGTGTCTCATTCGCGTTGACACAAAGTTCCATCATATTTCAACTTCAAGGTGAGAACAAAATATGAAGTGTTGAAATATCAATTATTTACATCTATTAATTTATCTGAAGTATAGAAAACTACGATATATTATTTATAGAGAACAAATATCTACATTATCTCTCTTAAGTAGATGAAGAATCAAGTTTTTTAATTTATTTTGTATTCACTGTATATTTCGAATAGAAATAACATCCAGAGTTCTTCAAACATTTTGCTTTGTTGACTAAATTGATCCAAAATACGTCATATTTTAGAACGAACAAAAGTGACACTCTAATTTTCATGAATCATTAGAATGAATAATTCTGTTTCCAGAAGAATCACTATTTCAGTGTCTATAAAATGAATAGTCAGAAAAAGCAAAAAAAAAAAACTTTGTACTAAATATTATTAATTTTTCTATTTCTCATTTTTTTTCTAACCAATCTATTTTACCTGTTTACTTGTTACTTTATATTTTTTGCTGTATTTATAATAATCGTTAGAAGAAAATGTAGACTCATATCATTTTAATATCTTTTGAGTATCGACATTTTCTTAACTGAATTATTTCTATTATTTAATCTATTGAAAGTTTCAATGCTCAGTTTTCAACTATTTTCTATACGAAAACACCTTAAAAACTTTAAACGATTTGGTCGCACATAATTTAGCTATCAGAGAGAATCAAGTTTTTTAATTTACTTTGTATTCACTGTATATTTCGAATAGAAATAACATCCAGAGTTCTTCAAACATTTTGCTTTGTTGACTAAACTATTAAACATAAACTTGAAAAAATGTAACATTCGGTATATTTTATTTTGCAAAAAAATCTGAAGATCACCAAAATTGTAGAAATGTTTCAAAATATTAAGCATAATTTATCCTAGAAATCAATCCAATGGAAAAGTGTTGGACGTATCTCCATTCACGGCATATAGAGAGTACAAAGAAGAGGAAAACATGATAAAATGACATTCTTATAGTAGAGTTATGTGATCAAGTTGTAAGTTCATATTTGACATGCGACTAGTTCTCAGAAATTACAATCATAGAAAGCATATTTGCTGTTGCTAGAAAAGAACAAGACAGAAAAACTAAAACGTAAAGAACAACAGCTCTATCCAGGGTTGCCAGAAGTGGTGACTCATAGGGAACGAAACAAAGAATTACCATGACAATTTCTTTGTTCAATCCCCCATGACTCACCACTTCTGACAACCCTGGCTCTATCTGAAGGAAATAAAAACTATGATGCTGTATAGAAAAGAATGTTTTTAACTCTTGAAAACCGTCAATTCGACACCATCTCGACTTAGAAAATTATAAAAATTTTCATAGAAACTCTGAAATGCATCGTTTAATAATGTATCTCTTTCTCAGTAATGATGAATTAACAGAATTCAAAATTAGTTTTTCTTGTTTGAAATTTGAGAATTCTCATGCACAAATTGCTCGAGTCAAAAGAATAACAATTTGTTAATAAATATTTAATCTTGTTTACTTCATATATGAATTTATTATAGAATTTAAGTTTAACCACCTGTCATTATACATGAAAATGATACTCAGAGTTCTATCGCATGTGTCTTTCAAAACTATTTTTTTATTTCTCATTGGCATGTCAATGACATCGTATGTAATACGACAGCTGTTTTGAATTCAGTTTCATATATTTGTGATTTTAGTACCACATTGTATATATTATTCTATGTTAGATATTTAATCACTTGAAAAACGTTAAAAAAATATTGCGATGATCATTACTGAAAACTTTTGTTCATGTATCCAAATCTATATTTATTACAAAAAATTGTTTTTATGTTTTGCAATTGTTTAAGGTTTAAAATACTGTATTTTATTTTCACTTGTAGAAGAATAAAGCGTATAATTCGATGTATAAATAAACACTTCCTTCTAATACTAAAAAAACTTTTACAGTTGAAATAATATTTACACTTTTTTATTTTTTAATGAATTACTGTATAAATTAGAGGAAAGATTTATTTTCTACTTTATTTTGTTTGCCTACAGTGGTTTGACCTTCAACAAAATTTTGATGTTTGGAGAAGAATATAAATATCTGTTATTATTGCTAAACACCTACAAAATAAGACAGATATCTAATGTGTGAGCAAAAACAATATGCAATCTTTTGCAATTACATTGATCTTAACAACAACAACAAAGAAAAAACTAACAACCTGTCCTAATGATTTCTGATCTATTTCTTTTTTCGATCTTTTTTTGAGTAATTTCATTCTAATCTAGCAATTCTTATAGTTGTGCAATCCTGTTTTAGAAGACCTGGTAATGCAATACTTGAAAGACATCTAGAAGCAATCTAGAATTAGGAAACATACTCTCAGCCAATTATAGACAGAAAAAGAGAATATGTCTGCTGTTGCATCGTAGAAGAGGACAGAAAAATTTAAAAGAAAAAGAAATAATTATATCTGAAGGAAATTAAAATTGTAAAAAGTGTATAATCAATGATTTAATCTCGATTTGTCCCATTTTCATTTATACATTTATTGACAGTTCTAACATAAAGATGATCTATGTTTTTTTTTCTACTCTTACTTTGACTACCTAGATTTTGAAGATTGAAACAGATTGTCTCAACTACTTGATCGATAGTAATTTGATTTGTATTTTGATACGAAAGATATTTTATTGCGCATGATCTTCATATTTTGTAGACATAAAAAGAGAGTGCTCAAACAATTCCGATTATAACATCGTCACTCATTATGATTTAACACGGGATTATCTTTCTCAGATTTAGTAAAAGATAACATTGTAAAATAATTTTCAGTTTTCAATATCAATGTATTGATACTTTTTAACTCTATTGAATACTATTTCACGTATTCGTACATTCTAGTTCTAATCTTCATCTAATAGTACAATCAGTCAAAACAAATTTCTAGTCCTATTAACTACATCTTTTTCGTCTACGAAGCGTTTTGTGCAAAACTTATATAGTTTTAAAAAATAAAAAAATTATGAGACAAGTCAATACTTAGGGATAGATATATATGCATAACGCGTGAGAAAAAAGAATGTTTATCTCTTGAGCAGCATTAAGATGAATGCGTTAATTATTCATTTTTTGGATGTAGAAAAAGTAATAAAAAATGAGTGATTATGCAATACAATCATTTGTCCATTGAAAACAGGTGTGTTTGAATTTTTGTATTCAGTTCTTCCATTTTCCTATTGTATCCATTTCTATCCTATGAGCGGTTCCTGTATAAAAATAAAAACGGGAGTAATGTTGACTGTTACACGAAATAAAAATATCTTAAGAGAAATGCTGAATGAAGATTTATCGTATATTCTGACAAACGATAAGATAGTGAAATACGTTTATATTTCCCATATAATTAAAACGTTAGCAATCGTTTACTCTCATGCTAAATGGAATGATTCACAGTAATTTCTTTCTAAAGTATATGAACGTGTACGAATTCATTATTCTTCAAAAATTAAATAGTTTAATTATAATTAACATCTCACATTTATTAGCTCATAACTAGGTAAACTTTTGATTAATTAACTCATTTGAACATGTTTGCATATTTTTTTTGATATTAAACATTAATTTAAAGCACGTTACATTGTTTACTTAACGTCACAAGCAAAAAGAAATGATTTTTGTACTAGACTAAGCTAGGATATATTAACCTAGCTTAACCTCGTTTATTTTCTTTTGCTTAGGTTTAATAAGAAAAACAAAAAAAAAAAAAAAAAAATTATTATTTTCATTATCGTTATATGCTTTCTTTGATAATATATGCTGTTATACAGTTGTTGTATTTATGATAATATAATTCTTCTATAGTATAAGATTATGTTTGAGAATGTCAGAGATCATTCAAATCTCGATGATTTATTTTTTAAATTAGGTATTCTCAGTTTGAAAGGTATAACATCATACCAAAGAGATTAAAACATATGATATTTCCTACACATCTGTGAATGATAACATATTATTGTAAATATTTCTTGTTAGATACTAAATAATACATTGTAAAAAATAAAGTAGGTTGGCGATCTACTAAACGACCCATCTCAATGAATACGTTTTACTCACTGATCACCCACGTTCTTTTTTACACTCTATTTTTCTCTTCATTTTAAATATAATAAAAAAAAAAGCACACTGTATGTTATTTTAATTCATTTTAGTATTCTGTTATTTTTTTTAATAGTTTTTTTGTTTTTTTTTATGAAAAGATTATCGTAAAACATGTCTCATGCATTGTGTAAGATAATTTTCAAAATAGAGGCTTTGTCACATCGAGTAACAAAAAAAAAACAAAAAACAAAAAAAGAATGATTATCATAAATGTAAAGTAGAGAGTCTTTGAAGCGATTCGAAACAGGCAGAAAGTGGAACGATTGAGCTGTGCTTTTTATATTAGAACTGTTAGCATCTGTTTTAAAACAAATCTGTCTATTGTTTACAGTAATTTATACTAGACAACTGGTGTTGTATAGTAGATGTACCAGTCTACAATACTCCTTGTTTAACTAATATAAAAAAGAAGAAGAAAAAAGAGAAAAGGGATATAAAGCATTTCTATTGTTCTAATATGAATTTAATACAACTATTGAGTTGACATCATAAATAGTGTTATACACATATTAATAGTCTGGCTTCTTCAAAAGAAAAAAAAAATTATGTAAAGTCTACATTTTCAACGATAAACTCCAAAAATGATTTGACTACAAGAAATCATATAAATATGTAGAATATCTAGAGTTCACATTGTTTTTCATACAATAAGTGAATACACACAATGAAGATATCGATATTCGTAAATAGTGAAACCAAAGAAGTTGAATAAAACATATCGTTCTTGACGCTTCATTTGTCTTTCTTTGTGGGTTTTTTTTTTTTTGTTAGAAAATATTTTATTTTATTTTGTAGTCTTTTAACCTTGTAAAACTTTTTAGAAAAAAAAAAACAAAAAAAAAACGATTTTATTACACATAGATCTTGTAGACCATCATTTATCGTTAAATATGAAAAACATAAGGTACAGTCAATAAAAATAAAGAAAAATGTTACATTTTTTTCTTTTAATTTAAAAACAAAATATATAAACAATAAAAAGATTTTAGGTTTTAAATTTAATGTCAAATTTCAAAATTTTTTCTCTGACATTTATAATGAAGGATTTTTCTTGACGATTTGTATTTTTTGACCTTAATTATTTATTATTCCTATTTATATAAAGGCGTGTACATATATGTACATATATAGAGTAATATGTACACAAAACGTTGTTTAATCCCTCCCTCATTTTCTAATGATGTTGTAAAGAAGAACAAAAAAAAACAAAATTAAACACAACATTATTTAGCGTCTATACACTTTACTTCAGATTTCACAAATGTATTAGAAGAATATTTATGCAATATTTGAGGCAGATTCGATGTTTGGAAAAAAAAGATGAAAACTCTTAGGATGAGAGATCCACTATAAGGAGAAACCGAAGCCCATAGAGAATATTTTATATTCGAATGTTGTTCCAATGGTGCTACATATAGAATCTAAAGCGTGATGGACGAATTAGTCTATAGATTCTTTTAAGTACAACACTCAATTTTCTTCAGTTAATAGGTCTAAGTTCAGAAAATTCTTTGTTATATATCCAACATCATTAATTAGTGATCGATTAATCTGGATATTAATATCAGTGTATGTCTGTAACTTACCAATTCAAAATCAATTCATAACCGATTCATTTTTTTTTTTAAACGTAAACTGGACACATCTCTTCTTATTTTTTTTTTCGGCACTAATAAATGTGAAAAGTGACGCCAAAATGTTCTCACAATACAAGTCACGATTTTAGAGTGGCTGTTTTTCTTTAACAAAAATCAATTCAAAATAAATCTGTTGAATTGATCGATCTCGTTCAAATATCAACGTTCATTTAATCATAAATGAATATGAAAGAAAAAAAAAAAATTCATATTTTCGCTTTTTCTGTCATATGTTTGCGTCATTGTTCACTGTATCCAGTAGAAAAATTTGGACGAAAACTCAGTTCAGTACATTATCATAAAATACTGTATGTAAATGGAATATCTTTCACTTTGTACAGGTAAAATGGTCGAATATTTATGATCAAGAAATGATTTTTTTTTACTGTTCGACAATATAATCAAATTGTTGAACATAAAACGTTCTATAGGAAAAAAAAAGTTCTAGTACACTTTTATACGAGTATCATATGCTTTCAGAACAAATATTTTTCTTTTTAACATTAGAATAAGTTGCCTATATATAATACAGTTTTGTTCAAAACATATGTATGTATCGAATATTGTTTTATACCGAGCAGTAAAAACCGAAAAAAAAAAAAGGAAAAAAAAGAAAAGAGAAAAGAATTTCGTGTAAAATGTAAAGACATACAAATCATATTTTTAATGTTCACTGATTTTCATTTTTCATTTGAGTCGATTTCTTTTTGTATTTTTTTTTTTTCTTCTTTTATTCAATTACATGTTAAATGGCATATTTTGTTTCTAATTTATTCACTCTCTTATAGAAACTCTATTTATCATACTTTTCATGACTTTATTCATATCATTCTTTGAGAGAGGTATGTGATTATGACTCTAAGTAGTCAATTACTCAAATATTAAATTTCCATAATTATTTCTGATTAACATAACAGTTTGATTGTAATGAATTGTGGACAAACAAAATTTCAACAAGTAAGTCATTGATTTTGTTCCATTTTGTCGATAGAATAAATAAATTTCTATAATTTTAAGAATCTTTTTGATAGCTAATTATTAGTGAAAGTTATAAAAATGGTATTAATGAGTTAATGATACGTTTTCATTTCTTGATATTTCATAAATTTTTATCTTGTATATAATCTTTTGTTCAAAAAGTAAGAAAGTTAATGTGTGTTAGACCGTTACTTATCACTTTCAGATTAGGTAAGAATAGATAATCCAAAAACTTGTAATCATGCTAGTGGTAACATAAATTTTTAACAACATAGACAGATCATTATAAGAATTACTTCAAATTTTTTAAATTTATCGACTTTACCTATTCTTATCTAATCTAAAAGTGTTCAATAAATTGGAATATACATGTAACTGGTATATGATTTATGCTACACTCTAATAAGAAATGAATTTTTAAAAATATTTTATTGTCCACTTCGACGTTATTTTAAATTTCTATAGAGTAAAAACGTGCTATTCTATGTAATTAGTGTATAAAATTGATGTTATTAAATTAAAGTCTGATGTTTTGCCTCTTCTTTTCATCAATAGTTCAGTTTACTATTTGCATCAAAAAAAAAAACGAAGTTAAGTAGCGTGGTATTGTAAAATTACATATGGATAATTTGGAATTAGAACACTAGAATAGATAGATATTTAATGACTTTTGTTAAATTTTATGGTATAATTTTTCTTTCTTTTACTTTCAAAGAACGTTTTGTATATTTATTTGAATATTTATGAACATTTTATACGTATATACATCTACATATATATATATATATATATATATCGATGTGTACTGTATATAGTTTAACATCTAGATCTATTGCTGTATTTACCGTTAAGGTTGTTAGATGAAGCTGAAAAACGAAAAAAAAAAACAGAAAAGAAATGAAATTATGCATATACGAAGAATAGTGAAAAAGAATATAGTTTATATATAATAGACTAAATAAAACGAATGACGATATTAATGATTACATAATGGAAATTAGAATTTTAAATAAATAGTGAAAAGAACGTTCATTTTATTTTTCAATAAAATTTTGTGACTTTCATAGAAGTACAATGTTCTAAACAACTTTGTATATAGAAAATGTATGAAATAAAAAGTTATTTTCTTTGATTATGAGATTATAAATAAAAATTTTCATGGTACTATTTATATTATCGTACCCTTTTACTCTTATTCGTTCGTCACTCTAGAAGAATTTAATGAAAAATATGTTAATTAATTTTTAATAATTCAAAAATGACTTTTACAAAGTGAATTTAGAATATTTATATGAAATAAAAAAAATACTTTTAACATATTAAAATTTTTTATGGTGAATATTAACGTGTTTTAGAGTACTGAATAATGTTGTTTGTTTTTAAAATACACTAAGATATTATTTGTTCTTTTTTTTGTTTTAGTATTTTCAAAAGGACTTACCATCGAAACATGAAACCGATCATGATTTCCTGTTTTCTAAAGCATTTGCCGTTAAATATAATGCCAAAAAGATGAAAAAGTAATTAGAAAAAAAAAACCCACATGTCTCTATCTTTATTCTTCTAATCATAATGTATTTTATTTTTATAAAAGATTAGAAAAAGATTATTCAACGATTAGAAAAGAAGAACAAGAAGAACAAATTGAAATTAGAGTATGTATACACAATATCAATGGTCTTGTTGATACATTTATCTTTTATTTTTTAGCGTTTAAGAAATGAAAATAAATTATTAAAACAACGAATTGAAAATTTAGAAAAGGTATGAATTAAAGTATTTCTTGTCTTATTTTGTTTTGTTAGATGGACATTCTGTAAGTATTGTAAAAAAATTATAAATATTTCTAATTAAATTAATATCAAGAAAGGGATAAGTTCATGTTCTAAATTATAGTCTATAGAAGAAAAGATTTTGTTATTCTCTAAGAACATTTTAGATTATTTTGTCCTAAAAAAACATTTTTGGTTCTCAGACTTGTAAGTTTTTTGATAAAAAAAAAATTTGAAATTTTTTCCGAATTGTTTTTTCTCCATTTTTAAAATTTCAACAAAAGCATCATGTTTTGTTATGAAGAGTTAATTCGTAATTTGATAGAGAATTTTATACAGAAAAAATTCTCACCGTTTCCAAATGAAGTTTGAAGGAGAAATTTAACTTTGTCGTTTTCGATAGACTTTTAGAGCTGTAACTATTTTTGAAAAAAAGTTTCAAATAAAACTAGTCGTACGATATACTATGAAAAAATATCTTCTCTTGGTTAAAAATTAGGGACATTTTCAAGTTTTGAATTTTTTCCACAAATATTTCCAGTTTGTAGAGCATATTTTGAAGTATATGTCCCGACGTTTTTTCGGCTTATTGGCATTGTTAGATTGAGGAAAAGCTTTTAATTAACCTCAAAAAATGTTGTTAAATTATTTTCTTATTGTGATACAAAACCAAATCAACTAACGAGGGAACATTCCCAAGTGATACGCTCCGTTTCGATTCATTCATATCTCATTCGATAGAGTATATTGAGATAAGAAAAAGGCTAAAAGGATTTGTGCTCTTGACTCTTGAAGACCCAGTTTTCTG
>CAJNOQ010006218.1:0-13987 GCA_905250885.1 Didymodactylos carnosus
AGGTTCAATGAGAGTCAATAAATTGATTATAGCCGTTTTTGGAAATCTATATCGTGCTAAAACCATATCATCTGTCATTGTTTCCAATGGATTTTGCCTATCTCTGAATACTCGTTCTCTTTTGAATACTCTTGCTGCTAAAATCGTTGCTATTGCCATTTTATTTTTCCTTTTTTAAAGACTTTTACAAGGAAATAACGTTTTTCAGTTAGGTAAGATCAATTTTTTGACTTAAGTCATACATAGGGTACCTGTTCGGTCTCCTAAGTTAAGCAAAATATTAAGTCTGACTTAAGTCGAAAGTCGTACTTAAGTTTTTTGATGAAACTGGCCCCTGGCACGTTCTTCGCTCACCAACGCTCGCTTTTTTACTTTTCGACTCTTTTGATCCTTTTGATAAATTTTCTTTCAAGTGTATCTAGTGATATAACTGTCAAATGGAATGAACAGGAAAACCAACTGCATATCCTTTAGACAGAAAGTTTTTATGTATCCATCGCATAAATTCCTTGTTATTGTTTCTCCCCTGCTTCTATGTAATTTGCAAGCGCTTCCGAGCGGCGCAAAAACAATGCATAATAAAAAAAAAGAAAAAAAAAGTTGTGTCGATTTCAGAAATACATTGGCTTTTGCCATGGAACTACATGCAAATATAGCCATTGTCCTGATGATGGAACAGAATTTACTAATAAAAATCTTTTTAGTTTACTAACATCTTAAACATATTTTAACTTTAAAGGTTCAGTTCCGTTTTACAAAAAATATAAGAGATACGTAAAAATAAGATAAGGAAATAGTCAAATCTGAAATGCAGCATGGCCAGACCTGTCTCCTAAAGTGTTTTAAGTATGCCATACTTAAAGCCAGAAGGCACATAGTTTGTATGGCTAATTTATTTTATCAAGGGCAGACTAAACGTGTGGTGCTGACCAATAAAGAATAAAATAGTGTATGATTTATTAATGCTGACGAGTTCCAAAATCTTCGTCAGTACATTAATACTAGCGCAATAAAGCATATATCGGCGTGGCCAAATGCTTCGGAGTTCCCTCTTTTTGGCTTCTATGAGTCATATCTTCCAACCGATAAAGTATATAGTTCTGAAATTTTTACCATAGATAGAAGACATGGAGTTCTACTTCTTTTAAAACTTTCAGCCGGTTTGGATCATTTGCTGGAGATTTATAAAAAAAATAATAGCCGTTACGGAATTCTTAAAAATGAAATTTCTTTTAAGAAATGTTGAAACTTTACCCTTCGCTACGAAAGCACTATATGAAGAAATGTTCCAAATAAGAGTTGTCCAGATTTCGACCAGCTTTCAGAATCGCTAACTGGTTTTTACATTCGTTCACAAGATCACGAAAAATGTCAAAATACATTCCGTTACGGAATTCCAGCTTTTTTGTAACTTTTCGAGCAAGAGATTCTTTAGCTTCGAAAGTTAACCTTTTCTAAGTCAGGATTTTTGTTTGTTTTGACAGTTTCTGTTCTACAATCTAATTTCGCATGATTCTGCTGATTTCTAAATGATTATTCCCAGAAAATGAATAATTCGACTATTTAGAGTTGTTAATATCTAACTTACGAGGAGACCTCGCGAACTGTCATATCGATTTTTCAGCCAAACCTAGTGGGTTATAGGTTATCAACTATGCTGAATCCGAATATAATAGCAGGTCTTCAGAGAGCGGTTTTCTCGAAAACCAATTTTTCAAAAACTCTAAAAGGTAACCAAAATCTTTCTTAGTGAGCCATGATTGTAGTCCGCAAATTTCTGATTAAAATGAGATATCTCCAGCTCCACACGAGCTTTATTGCAAAGTTATAGAATTTATAAGAAAAGTCCTAAATGTTCATTGTCATCTCATAGCTACAGAAGTAAGAAGAAATTAATTTAGGGCTTTTGTTGTAAATTCTATAACTTTGCAAAAAAGCTCGTGTGGAGCTGGGAGACATCTCATTTTAATCAGAAATTTGCGGGCTACAGTCATGGCTCACTAAGAAAGGTTTTGGTTACCTTTTAGAGTTTCTGAAAAATTGGTTTTCCAGAAAAGCGCTCTCTGAAGACCTCTGTGATAGTCAGATTCAGCATAGCTGATAACCTATAACCCACTAGGTTTGGCTAAAAAATCGATATGACAGTTCGCGAGGTCCTCTCGTTAAATTTAAGAGTTATTCTGCGTGCTCGACTTTCTTTTAATAATTTTTATTATAAGATATAAATGTAGATTGATAACAGCGAGTTTCGCATCAGTTCCAATCGGCAATGATTCGCATAACCTTTGACCGATCGACAGATGTGAATTATTAGTCGCTTATCAACTGTTGTAAATAAACACTTTGTTCATTGCATTACTTTAAACATATGGTTATTAAACTTCTTGATGAACGTTGCACAAACAACACAGACGTCTCCACTACTTTTCTCTAATTTTATTCATTGTTATATCCACAAAAAGGTAGAATAATATATTAGTACGAAATCATTTGATTTGATTTTTACAAATTCAACAGGAATAGCTTTTTGAAAGGTGTTTAACATTTGTGAAGTCTATCAGAAAACATGATGAGTGTGCAGTGGGAAGACTTATTTCTGTAAGTTCCGTAGTTCAGTGGTTTGTGCCTCGATCTTAGAATTCATTCTGGTCAGGCGTCCAGGTTCGATTTCTGAAGGAGCTGTTCTTTTTTCTTCCCTTTCAAAGTAGACGGTTTTTATTGCACAGTTCATTGCACAAGTTTAAGCATATGGTTATAGAACTTTTTGATGAGAGTTGCGCAAACAACACAGACGTCTCAGTTACTTTTCTCTAATTGTATTCAAGTTAAAAAAGTGGCACTTATCTTGTTCTCTTTATCAAGTGATATTATCATTGGACACAAAAATAAATGAGCCCGGAAAAAAGAGAGAATTAATCCCAGTTGCTTTAATTAACAAAAAAGAGATGGAAATGAGCCCGGTTCAAAAAAGAAAAAAGAAGCGCGTATATATAATCGTGATTTAAATTAAGCATTATTATGTAGTACGTATATAACATTATCAATTCAACAAAAAAATATCACGCAATTTAATAAATACAAAATAATAACAATGCTTTTCTTACCCTTTTGTTAAAGCTGCTTTTACTTTTTTTGGTCTACCTTTTCCTTTTCTTTGACCAATTATTGGTGGACTCGTTTGTTTGTTAGGAAAATTTACAGTTTTTGAATCTGGATTACATGATCATAGTCAAAGACAAGAAAATAATCGTCTTAAATCACCAATTCGTACTGCTGTGTAAGAAATGTCACATATCAATATCTTTTACTTCATAAAATGGTACAAAAACCTGATAGAATTGGTCAGGTGGTGGACAATTAATTCTTTCATTACATCATAGTTGTGGACATTTTTAATTTTTGTATCAGTTGTTAAATTAGGATGCAATACTGATACAGCTGTACGAATTTGACCTTGTATTAAACCTTGATGTGTCATTTCTTGCACAGCAGTACGAATTGGTGGTTTAAGACGATTATTTTCTTGTCTTTGACTATGATCATGTAATCCAGATTCAAAAACTGTGAATTTCCCTAACAAACAAATGAGTAAAAGTTAAGTATTTTTTATTTCTCTTTCAAAAATAGTTATAACTATACAAAAATTACGGTCTAACTGTTTAGCTTTCAATTGATAATGACATTGTGGATATTTTCTATACTCTGAACATTTATATGTTATAGATACACTACTTGTAAGCTCTTCAGTACGATGTGTACAAACATTTTTTTCTCGAACAAACACTTTTAGATTTTCAGTAGTACATGTAAAACATTCATGCCATAATCTTCGAGACATAGATTGTAGAAAAAAATATAAACTAATTCCGGATATCTTCCCATTTTTTATTCCCAATTTATATATATATATGCGATGTGTATATAAGGTGTATATATATGCGCTTCTAAGATTGATTTTAAAAGAATGCTCTTAAACTGATCATTTTTTTATATATTTAACAAATCTAAATTACCGGACTCATTTCTCTCTTTTGTGAAGATAAATTTTTTCTTTTTTGAACCGGGCTCATTTTCATCTTTTTTTTGTTAATTAAAGCAGCCGGGATCAATTCTCTTTTTTTTCCGGGCTCAAAACTTATTTTATCCATTATCATTATAATGACAACAGCTAATATTATTCTATTGACTAATAATAGTCTTCGTACAAGTTGTGCAAAATAAATATAGCATTGACATAAAATGGTGACTGATGTGAAAGGAGGTTTGTTGTTCTAGAACGTGTGTTACTAAATAAATTATATATTGAAAAGGAGTTCGAATTCCAAATTGAACATTCCATTATTTGCGATTAGAGATTTTTCAGTAATTAAAATATATGAGAGAATCATCTAAATAATAAAATACACGATGAAAATACCTTTTTTCCTCCGCTTTGCTTTTACCTTCTGTGAATACACACGTAGCCGTGTTATGTTTAAATGTTTCATGTAACGAATAAAAGTCGTAAATATTTTCATTTTCTCGTCGATGTACACGAATATGAATAAATAGACCATCACCAATTGATACTTTCATAAAATAATTGATACCATATGCAGCATCTTCTTCAGCATATTTTATTACACTAATAAAAACTAAAAACAAAGATAATCGATTTTTTAAAAAGAAAGAATTCATCTCATACGTCCAAGCACTTAAATGTCCTTCTTTATGTGCTTCTGTAAAGTGATGAATACGATTTTCTCGATGTTTTTTGTGTAATGCATTGATAGCAGCATGTTTGATTTCAGGACGTTCACTATAAGTAGAAATATATAGAGTCGCTGTTCAAGATTAAGACGTTACACTTTTACCTTATTTCTTGAATTTCAGGCGTTGCATCCTATAGAAAATTTGAATCTAATTTAAAAGTCTATGAGGCAGAGAAAGATTACTAACCATAACTGGACCCATATTATTCACACGTGAATCAGACATGTTTTGAATAGTGATGGATTGAACAGAATGTTTGTTGTGTGTTATAGATGTTTCTTCGTTACTTAGTGTGCCGTATTTTTCTCTTTCTCTTTTTATTATTTAATGGAAAAATTGAAACATTTATATGTGGTTAAATCAATTCTTTTTCTTTCATCGTTTCACTCTTGTATTTTTTATTTTAGTATAACAAAAAGAAAAATACTGGTTAACAACAGCGGTCTTGTAACTAACAAGACCTTTTTTACCTTCAATAAGTAATGAAAAAAATATCTATAATACAACAAACATTCTGTTCAACCCACCACCCTTCAAAACATGTCTGATTCACATGAGAATAATCTGGATCCAATCTGTAGTTAATTAAAAACATAAATTACATTTTAAACGTATATATAAATATGTGAGAGAATTACATTGTGATGTACCGTTTCGAAAAAAAATCGAAAAAAAAACAATTTACAAATAAAAAGTTCCGAACCATATATTAGATAGTACTACTTTCGAGGTTTATAGCAAAAAAAATTTCCCAGCACTTCGTCGTACATTGGCTGAGAAATTTGATTTTTATTCGATTGTTTCTGAAAGAAGCTAGCTGATACGGAATTGGTTTTCTTTTCGAGATCCGAAGAGTAATTCGCACTTGACGTTGTCTTTCTGTTCTGTTTTATTTCTGTATGACTCACATACGAGTTTTGCGTAAGAAATACAGTTCTTTCGTAATTCGTATTGTTATTGTGTAATGTTTTTGCCAGTATATCTTGGAGTTGCTTTTCATCTTGTCTTTCAGTATACGTCTATAGCAGGGCAAAGTTTCTTGATGTTGTGTTTCATGCGTTATCATGTATCTACAATTTTGTCTAACGGAATTGGTTTTCTTTTCGAGATTTGAAGAGTAATTCGCACTTGACGTTGTCTTTCTGTTCTGTTTTATTTCTGTATGACTTACATATGAGTCTTGTGTAAGCAATACAATTCTTTCGTAATTCGTATTGTTATTGTGTAATGTTTTTGCCAGTATATCTTGGAGTTGCTTTCATCTTGTCTTTCAGTATACGTCTATAGCAGGGCAAAGTTTCTTGATGTTGTGTTTCATGCGTTATCATGTATCTACAATTTTGCTAAGTTTTACGCAATTGCCTTCGTCTAATAGAACGGTCCGTAAACGGTGTAAAAACGGTGATTATCCCGATGACTGTTTACTAGGCACTTTAAACGGTTAAATAATGCGGAAAACGATGACCGTTTACGATGATCGTTTCCGTAGTGTCGTAAACGTCAATCGTAACAATGGCTGGTATTTTTAGTCTTTACACCGTTATTCTAAAATGTCTTGGAACATGTTTCGGCCGCTCGATTAACGCGACTTTTTTTGCGTTCGTGCATATGCCGGCAAAGGATTCTTTTTTATTTATTGATGTGAGGTCGCTAGAAACTTTTTCGAACCAGTTCTGATATCTATCGATAGCTCTCGAATTTTGTCCTTTTATTCCACGGCTAATCATATCAAACTTGTGACCTGTCTGATCTCTTTCACTGTGACATTTTCCCCGTCTACAGTTTTTCAACTTTCTCTTCTCTCGCACTGATTCATTTGCTCTTCAATCTGATTCATGCGGTCTACTTTTGTCTTTCTTCTCAATCCTTCTTCTGGACATTCTACCCTTGACAGATCCCAGTGATACTAGTTTGTGTCTAAAACGAAAAAAATAGTGTCTTTTTTAGAGCATCGCTTTCTCTCTTTTATTTGATGTGCTTTTCATATGAAAATAACATAATTCAAAGAAGAATAAATACGATAGTGGGTGTTTAATAGAATCAAGGTGAGTGTGAGGGGAGGGAAGAATATGCTATAACTGTTAACGGAAAGTAGATGGAAGGGTTAGTGATTCGTTGTGTGTAGAAGAGAGAGTAATCGGAGAAATAGACACGTTCATTAAATAAGAACTTAGCTTGGATACCCCTTCCTTAAAATGAATAGAAAAATTTCGAAGGCCTGACAAATCTACCTCTGTTACCGGAGAATGATCTGAAATGGCCTTTTCAACAGCAGAAGTTAACTGAGTGGTCGTTAGCACAATAAGAGTAGTGAGTACTTGCGAGATTTTATCGATTTTTATCTGATTCACTTGCATAGAAATAGAAGTTGTATTAAGTTCTTTAGCCAAATCAGCAGGCTCACTGCGACTGTCGTTATCAAGGTCACTCAGTTGTTTGGAAATAGAATTAAAATCAACGGAAGAGGATTGCTGTACAAAAGTAGAGCTGTTTATAACTAAAGGTCTCACATGAGGAGCTTGTTTTACGATAGAACTATAAGTGCGAGCATTAGATGTTTGTTCAAACTGATGTGGACGAGATACTATTTCTTTAGTGATAGTTTTAGATTGGAAATGTTCGACGGATTCGGCTGGTTTTGTGGTGAAAGTTGATTTATCCGTGATCGAAAGATTCTCGGTACACGGCATTGTGCACATCACTTCTTCATATGATTTTCATGCCCTGTGAAAAAGGTCTTGACACAATGAGTGACCCAAAATGCGTTAGAATAAACTGGAGAGCTCAACATGGCGCTTATTTCGTATTTAACGAAGCGAAAAAAAAGACAGCTTTTTCGAATTTTATTGTGTGCTGTTAACTATAGTAAATATCTGTTTTGGGCTCCAAAATATCACTTAAAATTTTATTAGCGCCAATAGTATGGCTTTCGATTTGCATATTTTCTTCTTTTACGTCGCCCTCTCGATTAACTACCGACAAATTTTGATTTACGTTACCTCCTAAAGATGGAGATGGAGTCAGCCCATGCACCGGTGTTTTTTTAATACGAGTTTTCTTCACTTTCT
Organism: Didymodactylos carnosus; assembly: GCA_905250885.1. Lineage (NCBI taxonomy): Eukaryota > Metazoa > Rotifera > Eurotatoria > Philodinida > Philodinidae > Didymodactylos > Didymodactylos carnosus. The sequence goes on from CAJNOQ010006218.1 coordinate 7,821, forward strand.
TCTCTTTACCAGACATTTTCAAATATAAGCATATATAGAAAAATTTTTCGATTGATTTTTCGATTGATACCATTCAAATCGTTATTTTACGAATAATCTATCTTTTAAATAATTAGCACTGTAAGACTTGTTCTACGAACAGGATGTTGAAAAGTGTGTATTAATAATAAAAAAGCAAAGAAAATTTCATTAAAAAGTTTTTAAAAAACGTGGTGCGACAGAAAATTTTGGTATGAGATGGCCCTGTAAAAATGTTTTGATTCGAAACCCCAACTATCGCATCGCATATAGGGTGAAAGAGTTCGGCCAGCTGAGTATTTTTTGTGACGAAACTTTCAAAATGACCCAAAATTAACAAGTTGGCTCGACTATAACTCTTCACAGTCGCACTTAAAGGGCCATGTTCCGTCACAAAAAATATTCAGCTCGGCGAGCTCTTTCACCATAGCTAAGATAGTTGGGATTTCGAATCAAAACATTTTTATAGGGCCGATTTTTCCATCCTTTCTGTCGTTTCAAAAGTTTCTTTTATTTTTTCAGTGCAATCAAAATATGGTGTCAGATAGTGAAAATTATTATTTTGACTACAAATCAAGTCAAAATTCTTCCAGCATCGATTATCAAATCGATCTATTCGAATTTCGTCAACATATCAAGTCCAATAAAACCAAACGACAAATTAAAAAACCTTCATGTTCAGTCCCGAAGAAAACTCTCAAGTCCTTTCCAACGCTTGTCAAAGTTAAATGTGTCAACGATAAACAAACGTTAAAAGCCGAACAAAAACCGTTCCGTTACAATCGTTACCCATCGAAGGCAAAACCTTTCGATTGTGATGTACAATTTCAAGACATACCAAAGGAAACAACAGAAATCTCCCCAGCTGCTCACAATGCAATGTTAGCGTATCAGTTAAAAGAACAAAAACGAAGTCAACACAAGAGTCGTTTATGTTTTCAGTGGAATGCACAAGTTAACCATCCGAAAGTACTCGAAGCGGAACATCTGACTAGTTTTTCGTCATTTCGTCATTATTTCTATTGTGCTAATCATCAGGCAATCAAATCGTCATTCGAAAGGCAACGTGATATCGAAATCATTGATATTCGTCTTGCCTCTGTGAATGAACGTGTTCAAAATCAATTTATGGAAACGTTAAATAAAACTTTATATTTTCCATACTTAGCTTATTATGGTACAAAACTGAGCAATATCGAAAGTATTCTTCGCGACGGTTTTCTAATGCCAGACCAACTACATCTATCGAATCCCGAAGTACCTACCATTACCTTACAAAATGGTCACTTTTATGGCAGTGGTATTTATTGCAGTCGATGGGCCGGTTATTCTGCCTTGTATATGAATGACACTAATACGCTGTTGGCATGTGCAGTATTACCAAAACGTGATCAACGTGGAAAAATCGAACGCTGTTATGGAGATATATTAGTATTACAAGACGCATCACGGATTGTTCCGTTATTTTTACTTGATCTCAAATTTTTAACCGGCACCCGTAGAAATTATCCTCGGTTTAACGATGAAGAGGAATTAACAGCGGTTGAAAAGAAGCGAGTAAAAAAACCAACTGTTATTCCAAGAAAATATTTACGAAAAGTACTTGCTTCTATGAATGATCAAGCACGAAAGCATGATCAATATCAAGAACGATCTTTTGAATGATTGATTGATAGGTTCTTATTGTATGACATCAAATGAGCAAATTATCGGAAAGATCTCATAGCTCTGCACAAAATCATTTGATTTCAGATGATGTGATGCGCTGCAAATTCAGAGTTACAGTGACATTTCAGTTTGTGACTCAAATATACATCATTCGATGCAGAATTTTCCACTGATCACGAATATCTTACTTCAGTGCGAGTATTGAGCGAAAAAACTCGAAAAATTGAAAGTTGTCGTTTTTTCGAAAAAGCATAGTTTTTGGAAACTTTCGCAATATCTCAGCTCCACAAGGCCCTGGAACCATCGGAATGTGTTTTTCAAAATTAGCGACAAAAGTTGCATACTGTAAAGTATATTTGAAGGTTCCACTATCATAAAAAGTATTCGCCTCCTCGTCAAGCTTTAGAGAGCATCAATTTCGACCCGCTCCGTTCGCAAACCTATCACCGCCCTCAGTTTAAATAGAAAGAACCTTCATTTTGGTGCCGTTCGAACCGCCTCCAAACGTAGACCTGCCGGTCTTTTGAAATTCCTTTCTGTAGCAGTGTTCCCCAATATGATAGTTTTACATATAATTTATATTTATATTATTTTATATTGATGGAGTTTTATATTTACTTTTTGTATAATGGTTGAATGTAGAAAATGAAATATTTAGTTGGTTAATTTTGAGATGGTGTGTTTAATGGAAAATATTAAATTTATATAATTAGCTAATAATGATAAATTTGTTTTTATTATATCTGATTGTTTGGTTGTTTGTATTTAAATAATTTTGAGTAATCTGTTTAATTTATATTGTTATTCTAATTTATTTTTTAAGTATTATTTGTAAATATTTCTATTATTAAATTTCTTAAGTTATTTTTCATATATAGTTTTAAGAAAAATTAAGCTTTTTGATTTTACTGTTTATTAAAAACATATTTTAATCATTGTTAGGTGTTTTCTGCTCAATGAATTAAATAGCTGCAGTAATCTGCCTGCACTAAGGTAACATAATCATTAGTTTTTTAATAAGAAACTTTGCTGAAAAAATTCATGTTTTCTAAATTAGAGGCGAAAAACTCAGAATTCTACTTTTAACTCTCAGTTTTCTCCATCAAAACTCAACTTTTATGCAATAAAAATACTATACTCGGAATCAGGATCAAACAATGAGTCGAATAATATGTGTTTCTATTGTATCCGACTACTTTTATTGTTTTCGAATTTCAAATTTGGGGCACCTTACCTGGTCGTACTGCCCGTCGCTCGCTGAATCTCTCGAGTTGAACTGAAGTGAATCAAGTCGAATAATTGATAAAAATCTGTGTCCCCGTTTCAGCTCTGAATAGTTGTACAATGGCAAATGACTTTGCCACAGTTTCTATTGTTATTTCCTGTTGAAGTGTTCATTGATCTTCAATTAGGCGAAGATCTTCGAGTTCATCCAATGATCGAAGTGAAAAACAAATCAACAAAGAAAAAAATTCAAAACAAAAGCGAATATTTGATGTTTTGCAAAACTTCGAAGATTCTCAGGGTTCATTTGAGGTTCGTCGTATTAGGTGGGAAAAGATCGTTTTCAAGTCTCGAAGAGAAGAATGAATTTGTCCTGTCTCGCTTGATGGAGCAAAGTTATCTCGTTCGACTTCTCGATTATCTCTCTAGTGGTGAGTAACTCGACCGAGATTCATCAAATTAACTTTGCAAGAAACGATCCAGATCGTTTCTTAAGAATCGTTTCAACATCCAAATTCTCGTGAAAAAAATAATTTGAATCTTTGCTCATTTGATCTGTCGACATCGATCAGTTCCAGATGGGAAAACTATTTAGATGAACAATTTATTGAAAATGATCTCGCAGTTGTCAAGACATCGTCTCTTGTCGATGAAGATTCGCGTTGAAATAAAATGGCGTCGTGGCCGAGTTTGAACTAATTTCTGCTGTGAACAAATTATTGGAATTTCGAAGAATGAGATTCGTGTTTCTTATCGAAAAACAACTTGATCTTATTCAAAACGAGCAAACATCGATACTCCTGACTCTTTGTTCCTAAGGCATTTTTTCGAAAAAACTTTTCCACTGTACTCAGAATAAAAATCTAACATCAGAATTGTGTTCGGCGTCAAAACTGAGTTGACCTATGCATGTATCAAATTGTTCTGGCGACTTTTATTTTCCTCGATAAATTGACCCCTAGTTCCCCCAGGGATGGGTCAGCAAATGAATTCAATCGAAACTCGGTTTTTTTATCATTCATCTGTCTATCCTTTTAGGTTTTCTTAGCTTTTTAAGAAATGGACATGAAGGTTTTCCATGCTACAAGAACTGATCGAGAAACAGGCGAGAGTCGATGGTTTAATAAGATCAAGGATCTGAGGAAAAGCGATAGTTGCTCATCGGATATGCATGATGAAATGGAATGTTCTGCTTCTCTTTTCAGATTGCTATCTATTTAGACTAGTACACACTTCGTTGCTCAGCTAGAACAAATAAGTTTTTCGCTGCACTCGCTTTTGTTTTGTTCAACGCAGTTCTTGCCATTTTCTTCTTTAGTTGCGTTTTCTTTCGATTTCTTTGTACAGTCAAATTTATTGTTCTTTGCTCATTATTTAAATATTTGCAGTATAACTGCCATAGTTTCTTTTGTGTTTCTGTGTTTCATTGTTTGTTTGTATAGTTACGTTGGTGTTTTTATTTTATTTTATTTTATTTTAGTTCAGAAACGATAAATCGTACAGAAATGCAGAATAAGAAAACATAAGATGCAGATAGTAAACCTAGATAAAGCGTAAGAAATAAAAATGGGTCATATTACTTATGTAGAACAAAGTATCTCAAGCGTAATAATCATGCTTACAGCGTTCTGAACATATTGTCCCCAACTGCATATTTAATGCATGTATGCATTAAATATGCATCATATGCCGTATACGGCATATGATGGTAATATAACTAGCCACGTTGTTGCATTATTAACTAAAAAATCAAAGATCAGTTTTGATTTCCACGTTCGATCGATACGTTCCACCTGCAAATACTTGTTGTATTACTGTCACTACATGTATGCATTCACAGTTCTTACTTTTCACTGTGATTCAGGATGATATGCATCACTTCGTATTCGACGTATGCCTCGTTCTTTGCATAATTCAGTCAACGCACGCAATAAAAAAGGCTTTTCGAAGATAATAATCTATAATTAATCATTCTAATGAATACTAATTTATATCACCCTGATGCCTTACACTGTTATTTCCAAGTTAACAGTTTATTGGAAACGATAAAGCAATACGTCATTCAACATCCGATTTGGATCAAATTTTCAGCAAATATTTGCCATTTCTAAGTGTGGTTATGAAATTTTTCTTAGGTCACTATCTCTTACCGTTTCAGGGTTGTCCAGAGTCCAAGGTCAAAAACCACCCTCTAGTGTGGAACCCTTTTTTTAAATGTACTTCAAGCTAGAGATCTCGGGTTTGTTTTATTTTAAACTAGACACCTAACTGCGTGAGGTACTGGGACCCGATTTTTGAATTAGGCTTTCCTTTTCTAGAAAACCAAGGATCTCTGGAAAACCCGTAAACATTTTTCGGGTTTTTGAGAATCTTCGATCTCTAGAAAACTAACGAAGACCTAAATCAAAAATCGGATCCAAGTACCTCACGCAGTTAGGTGTCTAGTTTAAAATAAAACAAACCCGAGATCTCTAGCTTGAAGTACATTTAAAAAAAGGGTTCCACACTGGGCATGTTCGAACAAAAACGAGTTTTGAGAAAAACGCCAAAATAGAACAGTCGTGGGTGTTTTTTGAATAACTTTTAACAGAAAGCTTCGATTTTTTCCATGCGGAAGAAGAGACTTGTGGACACGTTTCCACAAGCATAATTATTTTCTGAACAGTTTTCTGAAACAAATTTTCTAAGAGATCTTTGAAAAACCAGATCGTGTGTAAAAATTTTCGAATAGGATTGTATTGATTTTTTTTCATGGTCTGATAGCTCGAGATCTCCTCTTGAAGATGGGAGCCAAACGGCACCTTGATTTTCCGCGGCTTGAGCGCTGTATCGGATTTCCTACGAGTCTCAGGACTAGCACCTGGTGACTATTGGTACCCTTGAAAACGAATGGACTATGGGTAATCAATCATGCCGAGTCTCGTGGCAATATTTACTTTTAGAAAAAATTCCTAGAAACTATCGAAAAAGGAGTTTTACGAAAATTGGGGTTTCCAGGCTGTTTTCACTTAATATTTAAAAATTTACTGTTCGCTCAGAATACATCAGAACGAGTTCAGAACTTCAGGATATGGTCAATTCTGTCCGCTAAACGTGATTATAAGATCGACAAAACCAAAAAGCATATTTTTGTTAATGGGTCTTCCAGAAAACCTTTTGAGAAAACCTTAGAGTTCTGTAAAATCTCTTTCTAGATATCCTGTGAATAGGATATAGAACAGCCTAAATACTTTACATTCTGAAGTTTTGAACTCGTT
>CAJNOQ010006219.1:0-13985 GCA_905250885.1 Didymodactylos carnosus
GCAGCATCGTGTTTGATCTATTCTCTGTTTACGAATTCGCAAGAAGAATTCGTAAAAGTTTTTAAGAGTATCCGTACGAATTCGATACAGTTCGCATCAATTCGGTACGAATTCGTAACATAAGGGTAAAACGCGAATTGTTGTATCATTTTTACGCTTAAAAGTTGCGATTCGTCAATTCGTCTTTAGACACTTTGTCCACACATCTCGTTCAAAGTTCTGATAACATCAGCTTTCAACCTTGGATGACTGACTCAGACATTGTCTCTTAATTATTAATGCTAACCTTCGTTTGTTTGAACCGTATTGATGATAAAAAATAATAGGTTTGCAAAGTTGGGTAGGGTTTTTGAGCTATGTGAATTTTTGGGAATAGGTATTAGGTTTTAAAAACGTTCTGAGACTGTTTTCCTACGCAGTTGTTGATGCTGAATCAGAAAAACAAAGTTAAAATGTTTCAGTTAGTAACATAACTTCAAAAAGCGAATTCCCAAAAAGAGACGAAAATTTGGGGTTCTGACCAAATATTAAAAAATTCACTATTCACTCAAAAAACATCAGAACAAGCTCAAAACTTCAGAATGTAGAGTATTTAAGCTATTCTATATCCTGTTTATAGGAGATCTCGAAATAAATTGTAAAAAAACCCTGAGGTTTTCCAAAAAGGGTTTCTGGAAAACTTATTAACAAAAATATACTTTTAGATTTTTTCGCTCTTGTAATCACGTCTAGCGATTAACATTAATCATATCCTGTGATTTTGAGCTTGTTCTGATGTTTTTTGAGTGAGAATACCCCGGGCTATTGGTCGATGAAGAAAAGTCAATGCATTCCTATGTGAATTTCGGCAAATCCAAGCTAGTTTTCCAAATATCTTTTGAAAAACTCGCTTCATAAGTTTTTCCGAAATTCGCTTTTGCTCAAAGGAATATGTGGTCAGGTATCTAGTTTTTAAAAATGAAAACCGCAAGTCTCTATCTTGTTCCTATCAAACGTTATTCAAAAAACATCCACCTGCGTTGACTTCTGGAACCGATAATAGTCTTTTCCGACTGTTTCCAGCTGATATTTAACTTACTCAAAATACATCAGAGCCAGTTGAAAACTTCAGGATGTACAGTATATGAACTACTTTATACTCTGTGTATAAACAAATCTACAAAAAGAAATCTAGAAAACTCTCTGGTTTCCTGCAAAGGCTTCTAGAAAACCGTTCAAAAAATATTGCTTTTTTGAATTTCTCGATTTTATAATTATGTTTAGTAGACAAAATTAACCATGTCCTGAAGTCTGCGTCGGATGTATTTTGAGTGAATTATGCATTTTTTAATATCAGCTAAAAACAGTCGGAAAAGACTATTTTTCGTAACACTTAGGTTTCGGTAGATTCTAAAATTTTTTTGTAAAAGCAGGCATTCCTACGAGACTCAGCATAGCCGATAGCCGATGTTTTCATGCATTTTTAATAGTACCAAACCTATGGGTTTGTACCTGCGGGAAAAATGTTCGTAGATCTAAACCATGGCTTCTGGAGATGTTACTTAGTTCTAGTTTCGTAGACGAGAATTTGGACTATCAACCTATGCAAAAAAAATCAATAGATTTCTGTGTCAGTTTCTAGAGATCTGAGCTGGTTATTCAAAGATCTTCTGAAAAATCGATCTTTCAAATAATTTTGGAAAGCAGTTTTGTTTGAAAAAGCATAGCTTCAGGTGTCCTCTTTTGACTTCTGAAAACTGTAAGTCTCTATCTATCATGGTTTTTGAGTTATTCAAAAAAGCACAACTTGAATTGTATTCTGGGATTGACAGTAGAAAACTTCATTTCTTGATAGATCTACACGCTCTAAACTGTTTTGCTTTTATTGCATGTTAACAACGTTAAGTGAGAAAGAGTGTGATAGTAATATGGCAACGAACAGGAAAGAAAAATAAAGATTCTATTTTTATCACAATATAAAAATTCGTATTATTGAGTTACAAAGAAAAGAAGAAAGAAAAAAAAACCTCATGCTATCATTTTTCTGGCAGAACTAAAAACATTAAGAAAATGTTACTTTATTTTCATTACTTTTCTTCCAGAAAAGGACGTTCAACGTTCGTTAACTGATGGAGTTGTTACCCAATGAATTATTTTTTCAAATATTTGGCTACTTAGATGGTACGGATATCCTTTTTTCATTTTTAAACTTGAATACAAGAATAGACACACTTATCAAGTCAATGCCATTAAATTTGAATTTATCATCCACTAAAGATTTTGATTTATGTTGTGATTTAATTCGAAACAATTATGAAATGATATTTGGTTTAAAATTATCTGATAATGGTTTTACACACTGTTCTAGAAGAATAGAACGTTTTGTTACTCAATGTGATCTAACACAACTCATTCACCTTAAGTCATTGATTTTAATTCATCCGACAGTCGACATCCTTGATCAAATGTTATCAAAAATAAATATGAATAATCTTTGTTATTTATCAATTAAACTAAAACCAAGTTACGATTATTTTTACTCAATACCAATAGATTGTCCACAACTTGTTTCAACCCTATTCAATAGTCAAAAAATGTCATCATTAAAAACATTATATTCACCATGGATTGATCTTAGAAATTTAAATACATTAGGCAAATGTAATGTTGAAAATATGTATACAACTATACAAGATTTTTATACATTTATAGAATTATTAAAACATTTGCCAAAAATTCAATATTTACACGTTAGAATATCTCAAGCATATTCATCATTTTCACGAGATTTATCTGCAACAGCACTGGCATCGATTGCATCATCTACATTAAAATGTTTAAAACTAGACACGCCTAATAAAACTATAAAATATGTTCGTATTTCACCCGGATACTATTGTATTGTACCAACAACGACTTTAAAAAATAGAGTAACGGCTATTTAAGAGATCATTGTTCTGTACAAAAACGTTAATGAAGCTCTTCTGTGTTTTATAAATATCATTTTACATTGGTAACGATTGACTGTATGTTGACATTTTCTTCTATCTTGTCGTTCTTCTTCAACAGAACGCAGTAGGCAAAAAACTAGCATATTTACATAGCAGAAAAAGAAATATATAAAAGAAGGCCTTTTTTTTCTATTTTATGGATATTACGACTCTAAGGAATGGATACGTTTTACACTAGGAGTATAAACGTCAAATTTCTATTTTCTTATTTTCTATGGAATATATTTTTCTACCAGGACATTATCGTTTGGTTGTAAAAAAATAAAGTGGTTCACCTTTAGTAAATTCGAACAATGTCACGATACATTTATATACCGTGTAACAGATGTTTTTACAGTATTCTCCAAGAGTAGTGACATCCCTGTAACTCGAAAACCACGATATCTGGGGACTTCTAATTTTCTGTGGTCATAGCTCTTATCGAATGCTGATCATTCACCAAGTCTGAACCGCTTTTACTGAATTGTTCGTGAGATATAAAGGATTTATTTCTTTTAGGTAAAATATCAACAGCTTTTGGTCTGAGAAAGATGAGAGCTTTTTGTTTTTATTGAAATGTACCCACGACTCTACTCTATCTACAATATGAATTTCATGGGTTGACTGTTAGCAGTCAGTGACATGGCACTGTTTTACGGGCGAAAAAATTCACAACTCAATCTAGGAGCATCATTTTTACTTCAAATTCGCACCAACGACAGTGTCTGTAGACTACCTAGCCAAAGTATGAAGGTTAACTATTGTGTGGCTCTGGAAAGTCATTGAGAATGGGCATCCACGATAAAAACATACGTAGAAGAGCGAGGATGAGGAACGAATAATGATCATCGGAGAGAAACACAAGATGTATTGGATTGAAAATGTGGACACAGACCACCACTAGTATTATTGCCGTTGTTTATAATCATTTGTACTCATGGTCGTACAAAATTAGAGCCAATTTAACGATTGATCATAACAAGTATCTATATCCCTATAAAGGCGTACAAATAACAGCAAAACGTTTACATTAGGTGCTAAGACCGATTTCGAAACACAGGAACCCATATTAATCCAGGTTGAGATTATTTGGATCTACAACAGATAAAATTGAATGTCCTTATTTATTATTATCCTCAACAACATTTCATATAAAAATCTTGGAATTATGAGAAAGGGCACATTTGAAAGTACCAAACATAAACTGAGTTCTCACCTTTGCTACACTTTTTAGCGGAAATAGCAGCAGAAGAAAAAGTTCAAGTCGAAAAAAATTTTGAGTTTGGAAAGTTGTCATTTTTTTAGATCTTGAATAACTTTTATCGGACAGAATTTTCCCTTTTATTGAAGAAAGAGAGCGTACACGTGAAAATGCAGCATAGAGTTGACTAAGACCATCTATAAAGAAACATGCTACAGTAGGTGTTTGTTTTCCAACAGAATAGAGAACCATATCAGCTGCATAACGTTGATTTGCATTTAGCTTGTCATACATGTCTTGTTCAATGCGAAGCTCCTCCTCTCTGTTGATGATTTCTGTAATATTCGGCCACACAGTTGAAGGTGATTCAGTATTACAATCTGCAAGCTGCTGTCCATCTTCTTTCATTTTTTCTTCAATTGCATAATATATCATTACTTCAACAGTACGGTCGTGTACGGTACGTCGAAAATCTTCAGCCGTAGATTCTTCGAACATTATTCATACAAAAAAAATAGTGCCATCGGTTGTTTTTTGAATAACTTTTGATAGAAAAGAAGTAGAGAGCTACTATTTTCATCCTTCGAAAGAGGAGATATGGAGACATGTTTTCATAACCAAATTTGTTCCAGCAGAATTTTCTGAAATACTTTCTTCTTTAGTCCTTTTTCAATACCAGCTATATCAACACCCGCACGACGACAAGATCGATCAAGAAGTCCATTGTCAACGACAATATCTTCGATAGATTAACATTGTCGATCTACCATTTCTTTGTCGCCCACACCACATCATAGTCGTTCAATAAATTAATCAACATATTCATCATCAGACGACACTCGTTTATCATTGCACGGTACTCGTACATCAGCACCACATGAACGACCAGCCACGATCACTGATGTGTCAAATTTTACACAGCAAGATTTCGACATCTATACTGAACGACGACGACAACCACCGATAACACACAAGCAACAGCCGTCATCCAAGATGCACAAAAATTAATCAATCGAATGGAAAAGTAATTAAAAGAAGCTTTTATTTGTCCTCATAAATTCTTATCCCTGAATAACGAATAATGCAAATGACCCTTTTGTCTGATCGGAACGTCGTATACCTTACAGGAGAGAACACTGGTGGCATAAGGAACAAACAGGCTGTAACTTTCTCGCTGTTTTGTATCGTCTACAAACAATTGTTTTCTTAAAATTCTTTATTTTTCAGTTAGGTGCATGCTTGATGAGTTGTAACCATCACAGTCATACATTTCTTGAAATCAAGATGCCTCTTTTTCTTTTTGTCTCTCTCCCATCTACTATTTTTTTGTCATTTCTGAATGTTCCAGGAAATTAGACGAAGAATTCGGTGATCAACATTGAAATACACAACGTCGAAGACCAACGAGGCACGAACTATGAGACCGGCGAGGTACACAGGACTCCAGTAAGCAGTGGTTCAGTTTTATTGTAAGCATAATGTTCGTCACTAATTTCTGAATATCTCGAGAACGAAACGCGATAGAAAGTTTGACTTTTCAGTATTTGGAAATCAAGACTTTGAAATATCTTTTTATAAAACTTATAAGTTTCACAGTCTATCTATGAAGTAGGATTTGGAATAATCGTTGGAGAACGGTTCAACACTTACCATAGACATACGTTGGAATTTTTTCATGAATAGATAGCTCGAAGTGCCCTCTTCGAAATGGGAGTTAATGAGACCTTCACTCTCAATCGTTTAGGCACAGCATCGGAGAAGATCTCGTGTTACCCGTATGCAAAACTCTTGTATACGGGTAATTCGATGCCTGGATCGTCTAAAATAAGAAGCATCTCTTTCTTCTCCTCTCTAGACAAATATTAGCAAATGTCTGATAAACAATCATCATATGTATGAATCAGTTTCAATGTTTCTCGCACATTTTTTATTCAAATTAAAAACAATCTTGCCGTTAAAGTCACAATAATTTTCTGTAGTCAGATACATAAAATAGCTTAAGACTTCCACAGTGAAATCCTGCAAAGGATAAGATCAAAGTCAACACAATATTCTCCCATTTGAACAAACATGCACATATATATGCTATTGACTTTGATCTTATCCTTTGCAGGATTTCACTGTGGAAGTCTTAAGCTATTTTACATATCTGACTAGATAAAATTCTTGTGACTTTAACGGCAAGATTTGATTTTAAGTTTGAATAAAAAATGAGCGAAAAACACTGAACGCCACGTTTGCGCCTCGTTGCCATTTGATAACATTTGTGGAGAAGAAAGATGCTTCTTACTTCAGACGATCCAGACATTGAGTTACCCGTATACAAGACTTTTGCATAAAGATGTTGAAGATAAAGAAGAAAAAGATGAGGCACATTAGTCCTAGTGGCGGAGCCAGCTATGGGCGAGAGGGAGCTGAGCCCCCTCTAAAAAAGTTATAGATTTCGAGCATAAATTTAAATGACTTTACCTCTGACGGAGTTCAGAAAATTTCTGGGCTGAGCCCCCTCTAGATCAAACTCCTGGCTCCGCCACTAATTGTTCATTGTACATTTTGTTTGAAGCATATTTGTGAGTTTGTTTCTTGGTCAAAAAAATGTCTGAGTACATTTTCGTTTAAATAAAAAGATTGAAAGAGACTTTTTCTACCTCAAATAAATACTTGTCAGCTGAATAGGTTTGAAATTGTCTTTACATAGAGAGAAATAGATTACACGAATATTTGTTTTACTATATCCATAAGCTCAACACATTCAAGCCATACTTTAACCGATCGTTGTACAATTTCTTCTTGATTAGAAAAACAAGAGGGATGTGGAATGTGATTCTGTAGAAAAGGCTTTTTCATTGCATCAGACAATCTCTTCATGGTATGGGGGTTTTTTTGCGGATTCGGTTCAGTCTTTAGCGAAAAAGAACATTTATTCCGTTTGGAATGAATACACAGTGACTACGAGACGAGAAAGATTAAAATGATGAAGATAAAGAAGAAAAAGATGACGCACATTAGTCCTTGCATCCTAAAGAAGAAGAAGCTGTGTTTTACCATTTAGTGCTTTTTCTTATGTGACATACAGAACTCTGCATGCGAGAAAATGAAAAGGATATTTTTTCTATATTTCTCTCTTTTTTTGATGTCTTCGATGAATCATCATTCCAAGTAGGAGTGAAAATAAAACTTCTTTCCATACAGCAATTACTTTTACAAGCGGAGTAATTTCATTATTCTCACCTTATTTTTAAACTTTTTCCAAAACGTCTTCCACCGTTGTGTAGCTGAAAGTCTCAGTAATAGAATGAAAAAAGGAGTTAGACTTTAGCATTTGAAATGAGGGAGATCTTAGCAGTATAATACATTCTGCTTTATATACTAAATTGAAGACTGAATAATTTAAGCAAGGAAGGCATTTTATAGATTAAATATGATGGACGAAGTGATTGATGGAATTGTTCTGCAGAAAGGAATGACGTCATATAAGAAGAGCGCTCTATCTGCATCTTTTTTATGTCTGCATGATGTTGAATCTTTTTGTCTGCATCTTTTTCTTTTTCTATGTGTCATCAGTAGAACAGCTCCTGTAGATGATCGTTTTAAAGTGATGACTCATTCTCATGTTAAAAAAGTCTTTCATTCTGCTTTAACAAATGTGGTCGAATGTTGTCGTATGCGAGATAAAGAAAAAGCACTAAATAGTAGAGCTCTGATGAAACTTTACAGAAACAAAGCTTCTTCTTCTTCTTCTTTTTCTTTAGATGCTAGAGGACTATTTTGTTCGTCTTTTTGTGCCGTTTGTCTTCTATAGACACGATAACAATTCATTCTCACATAAGCCACACGTTTCTCTTTTTTCGTTCTATCATAACAAATGCGTCTGAATGTCGACATATGCAGCGCATTAAAATGTGCTATACGCTAAGGCTCTATTATGAATATTCATGGTATCTGGAAATATTACAAAAAAAAGTTGTAATGTTCTCGGATACATTTTATTCGAGTCTAAATCAAAACTTTGGAGGAGGTTTCTAAAACCTGAGCCTATGTTCGACGTTTTTCACTTCCAGTCTAGGTTCGTTATTTTGAGCTGCAAGGTGTATTTAAAGTCCACTTCCTTCCACGGTTCTTCCAGGCTGCTACTCTTGAAACAATGAACACAATAATGGCTTCCCTTCTAACTGCTACATTACAAAAAGATTGCTTTCTGTGTAAGTCTTATCATTTCATAAAGAGGCATAACATGAACCAACTTTATATAATTTGGGATATGTTATTTTTTGTATATAAGAGTTTACACTATCTCTAGAAAGTTGAAGGTAAAGTTATCAAAACTTAGCCGAAAACTTAGCCGAAAGCACCACGTCTTTTAATCGAATCCATTTTTAAATTTCCATTGACCAAATCTAACTTTTTAATGAAGAACAAACGATTATTAGTCGATATATTTCTGAAATATTCAAAATCCAGCTGAAGGGATATGATATTTTGCGTATATTTTAACAAATCAAATAAATCATGGTTTTTCAGAAAATAATCCAAATGTCGTACATTTTTCCAAACAACTACTTTGTCAAGATCATTAACTATTGACGAACATCGTACGTCATTTTCATTTATTAATGATATTACTGAAACGTTATGATATTTTCGTTTAGTATCTAGATTAAAATTTGTTAATTTAATAACTATTTTGTCGACTTTATTATAAACATCTATTAAAGAAGCTGTGGGCGAAATCGTTTTATAATTATTCATGGGAAGAAATAACGCTTTACGATTGTATGGTATTGAATAAAGAGATAATTTTGTTGCATCATTTAGAGAATAGTCGCATGTAAAATGCCAATTCTTTTTCAACCAAAATTCCGTACAAAATTTAGCAATAATACGATTAATATCAATATCCAACGGTAAAGTGTAACCGTACTGAACTATCAAGTTAAATTTGGTTAATAATGGTAATGATTGAGAAATCAGGTTTTCCCAACGTGAACCATCCGTATAGTTTAATTGCGTTGCTACAATAATCAATACACGATAAGTCCATTAGAGAAAAACTAATTGAAAAAAACCATGTTCATTTCTTAGCATTTTGAGCTCTCCCCATTTTCACGCACAAGCAACTCCAGCGTCGCACGATGCTCTAGGGACTATTGTCTAAAGTTTATCACGCTTTAAACGTACCTGAAACGACAGTATAAATAATATACTACTTTCTCTGTGACTAATAAGGGTATTAAAACTGGACAACAAAATGACCATCCCTCTCTTTCCTCTGTGTACAACGACAATGTGTCAAAGTTGCCTCAAATATAGGGAGCAATTCGTAGCCATATACATGAGTATTAGCTCCAATTTAAGACGCGCAAGAGCTCTCTATCATTTAAACTCACGAAGGAATACTGGCACTATGAAATGCGGTAAAGGTCAGAGTTGCTTTTGAGAAATAGTAAAACTCCACTAACTCTTTGTTGGAACATCGCTAAGAGTCCGAAGACATCTCATTTTGATCAGACATGTTTACTTGATCAAAATGCTTGAAAATATTTAACAGCCACTCTGCGAGGACTTAACAAGGTCGAAAACTAATTTTCGTTTTACATGCATTTTTTGGAATTATCCAGTTAAAGTTACCTAAAGCACCGCTAATTCATAGTTACGACTCCTCTCAGATTTACTTCGCTTATACATAGATCGATGGAGTTTGAAGAGCGGCATCTATTGGTGGTCTTTTTTTCCAGAAAATCTTGTCTTGATGGTTAAATACCGAAAAGGATGAAAAAATCAAAAAAACGCATCCTTCACGTGAAAGGTCTGCCGTTTTGCCGTGTTTCATATCTCCGTTTGAAAAACAGTTTTTGAAATCGCCAGGTTAAATTGCCTAGGAAAACATGTTTTTGAACTTCGGAAGAGCCTCGCTTCGGCAAAAAATACGCTTTTTGAGGCCAGACAGAGCCATACCCTCTGCCAAAAAGGCTTCAATTCCCGCAGGATAACAGACAGAGTCTTGATTCTTCCTCCATTCAAACCGCCTTGAAGTGGAGAACAAAGTCATATTCTTTTATTTTTAAATTGTTTCGTTCCTGTTCAGATATTTCACTTTTGTTCGAAAAAGTCAGAATTCTGCTGATAATTCTCAATTTTCTCCATCAAAATTCAACCTTTATGCAATAAAAATATCATATTCGACATCAAGATCAAAAAATGAGTCGAATGATGTGTATCTTTATTCTATCCGACTACATTAATTTTTTTCGAATTTTCACGTTAAAAAAAATCATCGATATTTTCACCAAAAAATTAAAATCAAGTAAACATTTCGAAATACACAGTAGATGCCGCTCTTCAAACTCCATCGATTTATGCATAAGCAAAGTAAATCTGAGAGGAGTCGTAACTATGAATTAGCGGTGCTTTATGAATAATATAACCAGCACACATTGCTAACATAAGGTGAGGGTTAAGTGCTGGCCTACAAAGGACATATATCTTTACTGTGGGATTGTTTTCTATCTTGTGGTTCCGCGTGGATTCAAAGCGATTTAGTGATATTACGAATCTTATGAGATAGTATATCAATGGAAATGTTTTTGAACAAGTTTCAATAAAATGCTAATTTTTATGGCATGCACTCTATGTCGTTTTATGCCCTGATGTTGAGTTCATTTTTAATGTTCTGTAGAGAATAAAATTTCTGTATAAAATACACTATTTACTGACCGTGCATCTCTTTATCCTGATTTTAAAATATCATTTTATGAAAAAATTTCACTCCTTTCAAAATTGATAATTTTGAGTTTTTAATTCTTCTCCGATTCAAATTTAAGTTCTAAGTGACGAAAACTATTACATTTTGTAAAATTTTATATGCAATTCAACATGTTCTGAAAAGGTTTGGCAGCAAGGGAGAAAAACTAAGAAAATATAGAGTTTTTGATAATATTTCTTCGTACCTATTCTAAAATGAGGATCTCAATGATGAAAAGTTTTCAAAAGTTAAAAGCTTGGATTTATAGGTAACTTTAAATGAAGAATCAAAAAAATGCATATAAGACAAAATCTAGTTTTCGACCATGTTAGCTCTCTTCTGCATAATGCTCAATTCTGTCGCGAAATGGCTCTTAAGGGTTCCCCCCTCTCCTCTTTTTGGACTTTTCGTAGAAATGCTGTGAAATAGCATTTTTTGGTTTTTGTTTCGGGTTTTTAACTATCGCCGTTCACTAGTTTTTCATTGTGCCACATTACGACCCGCCTGAAATTTCATCCGATCGAGTTAAAAATTTTACCAGGAGTACTCAGGATCATAACGCAAATGTATTTTTGGGGAAATCTTTTAAAGACCTTTACTGGCCGAGTTATAGGAAAAATACTGAAAAATGTCTCAAAAACCAAGTTTTTCAATTTTAGAAATCAAAAATAAAATTCAAAAAATATCTTGCAATAGTGTCTTGGGTACCTCTGGTAAAATTATTAACTCGATCAAATGAAATTTAAGGGGAGGAGTCGTAATGTGATACAATGAAGCCTTGTAGCAAAAAAATAGTTTTCGAGAAAAAACGCATTTTGTACATAGGTTACTTTTTTCAGAGCATTTGGCACGATGCTTATATCTCCGCGAAAACTTTTGTAGCCCACACTTTCGTCTACATTAAGCTATGCTCAACTCAAAATCCGAAATTTTTACAAAAAAGAGGGAGCACCATTAACAATTTTGCGTTGTATGAATACAAGTCCATTCGCGGAAAAGTTAGTCTTAAAGTCTATTGGAAACAAATTTTCAAAAATTCTTCAATCCATGATACAGCTAAGATAGCAGGAATTTTGAAAGTATACACTATGAGCTATCTAATACGTTAGCTCATTATCAACTTTTTACAAACAAAATTTGTATTTCTGACATAGAAGAAGCGTTAAAATTCGGGTCAACAACGAACTATAGAAACTATTTTATAAATTTCAAAGCTAACTTAGTCGAGAGCGAAATGTTTTTTCTCTTTCAAGCTTGTTTTGCAGTAAAACCTATGAAAACATCGAATTCGATTCGTGACATCAACCAACAATATCTACCTGACTCTCAGAAAAAATGGCTCTTGGAGAACATTAATAGTGAGCCAAGTCAACCTGATTATTTTTTTAGAAACTCTAGATCTATTCCTACAGTCTGGCATGTTCATACTGAATGATCCTACCCATAAGCTTTTTCCAACAAGTCGTGCACAATACCTTCCGTGTGAAATATAAAAGAATGCTGCTTACCTGTACATGATAAATATCTTATTTTCGGCAAACTTTTTAATAAAAATTCCAGATTGTCAAACGACACATGAATGTCAAGAAGTAAACTTATATATTCTAAAGTCTGGTTGGCTGGTATCACATAATAAGCATTTCTCTGGTAATTATTTTTCTGAGCATTGAAAGAATAATAAATATCGGCTGTTAACTTTTGAATTTGGGGACACTGCATAAGTAAACATAGTAGATCATTAAATGCTTTATGTTGCATCCATAATTATTCCCGTATAATTTTGATAAAATGGTAATCGACAATATTTCAACGATTTGATGTATCCTTTTTTCGAATATCTGTGAACAAATATTTTTATTTGTTTCCGTATCTAAACGATCAGAATTAATGTATAGATAAATCAGTTCTTTTAATAATGGCAAGCTAGTTCATTCTTCAAATTCTTCAAGAAATCTTGTTCATTCTTTTGTTCGATGTCAAATTCAACAATATTAAGGCTTAGTCGATAAAATTTTTCGAGCGGAAATAAAGAGAAAAAACGTCCTATTTGGTTGAGCTATATTCGATAATTTGATTGAAACTACGTTATTAATGATGTTTGGAATTATTGTCGTATTATACCAATCAAATATTGATTTTTGTTTTATACGTAAAAAATCAACGTACATAGGCATATGACAAACGATAATGTTCTTGAAAAGATTATGATTATCGAAACATGCTTCCAAGTGTCCACTTACGAATAGTCAAAACCGGCGCTCTCTAGCTCTTTTCTATCAAAAATTATTCAAATAGCAACGTAGGCGTAGGCGGGCTTAATAGCTGTAGCCAAAAGTTTCACCTCATCGTATGCGTTGGACATCGAGCTTCAAAAGAATATATCGGTTCTTTTTTTACTTTGCTTCCTCCATGTAAAAGTTCTCATCTATTAAACGTGCCCAAAACCTGACTCATATTTCACTATATTCTCCATCAAAATCCGACTTTTCAAAAAAAACAAGCTCATAATCGGATTTGTTGTAAACCTATCTAGTTTTGCACAGTGGGTATTTTTTGCTAGAGCAGGCGGACTTTAGCTTTATGAGTGAACTAAAATTTCATGAACCAGTTTTTTATAGGTTTTTCATGATCCTCTTTCTAATGGCATGAGAGTTCGGTTTTGAAAAAGTTTTGTAAGGAGTTTTCCAGAGATCCGATCTTTCGAAAACCCTTCAGAAGACTTTCTCAATATTTAAAAACGATGCCACTGGAAAGAGCATTGTCCAAAACCTATAAGAAACATGTGTCGAGTCGTTCAGGTTACTTTATCTTGAAATTCAAATTTTCAGCACGAAATTGTTTGTGTGAATCTCAAAAACTAAGAAATTTCTAGAATTTAAAATTAAGTGACCGAAACTAGATGAGTTATACACCATTCGATGCAGTTTTTCATGCTGATTCCAAATATGGCATTATATTTTAAGAAAAGTGCATTTATACTGTAGAAAACTGCAAAATATCTCCAAAATCCCAGGGGTTTTTGTAAAACCTATTACTCGACTTAAACAAAAAAGTGAAAAAAGATGACATCACC
>CAJNOQ010006220.1:0-13983 GCA_905250885.1 Didymodactylos carnosus
GGTATGCGATCGTAATTTATTTTCGTCAAATGTTATACTTGTCGAATATCCTTGACCTAATTGAAGTTCAGCTAATATCGCTATTGCGAATAGTGAACAGTTATTGCTAGCAGAAGATTGTTGTTGCATAGGATATAAATGAATTGAGGGATGAGGATGGTACGGATATGTAGCTACTGCTTGCCATTGAGTTGTTGTTACCTTTCCTGGATATAGTGAATTATAAACAGATAAGACTTTATCTGTACAAGTGGAAGCAACAAAATGGCCTGATTCAGCTAATACTCCGGTAATCAAATCAATCGGTATTTTCAATCCGGTGTTTTTGCTTATACGCATGTATATATATATGTATATATACATTTTCTTATATAATTATGATTATTCAAGCTTGAATCAACTTTTTCTCGTGTTAGTATGTTTTTCTAATTTTATGGGATCATAAAAATACTATTTTTCTAAGTCAAAAACGATTTAGAACAGAAATAAACTTCATATTTTGGGCGGAGGCGGAAATTGATAGGAGAATTATTACAATGATTGATGGGTTTTCTTCGCAGGAGGCTAGCATGGGGTGTGGAGTGCCGCAAGGTTCAGTATTAGGCCCACTTTTATTTGATTGTTTATTGACGATCTGCCTCAGTCTCTGCAGTGTTCATGTAAGCTGTTTGTTGATGACGTCTCGTTGTATGTAGTTGCTTCTGATATGAAGCAAGCCCTTACTCAAATGAACACTGATCTTGAGGTTATCTTTAAATGGTCGAAAGACTGGCTTTTGAATATCGATATTTCCAAGACAAATGCTGTGTTTTTTAGTACTATATCCTTTCTATACGATTCTTATGAGAATCTTATAGAAATCATATCAGTTTCTTATATAAGATTCTCATCAAAATCTTATGCATTTCCATCGACTGACTTATTAAAAAATTCTATATTAAAGATTCTTACAGATATTCTATAAGATGCCTATACGAATCTTATATAAGATTGAATCTGTAGGGTTCACACGCTTTTTTTTAGCGAAAACAACAATCCAATTCAACTTTTTAAATTAAGAAGTTTATATAATTCGACAAATTTTAAGTAATTAGAATTAAATTTTAAAGGAAGAAATATGTCACAGATGAACTGATGCCGGCATACCGGTCGGCATTATCATACCGGTACCGGTTGCACCTCTGTACTGGACTCACAAGGTCAGTTACTTATCAAGAATGCTATCTATTACTTATATTTTCTACTATATGTTTTCCATCGTCGAGAGCAAACGTAAAAATGTAGCTTTAATTTTAAACGGTTATCGTTATACACAAGATCGGGTAAGAAATAATAACACATATTGGAAATGTGAAGCTCGTTCATGTAGTGGTCGTGCATCACAAGAATGTTTGGATCATTCAAAAGAAACACAACATAGTCATTTAGAAGATAGATATAAATAAAATAGTATAAATTTATATGACTTTTTGTGTAAGGTATCTAAAATAATAGGTGTTAAAAAGTTTTAATCTTTTTATCAAATGTTTTTTCAAGACTACAGTGTATACATGAGCGTTTTGAATTGTTATTTGTTTAACTACTAGAAAAATCATAAAAGCTCTATAATTGCAACTATAACTCCACAACGATAAAAAAAAGCTGTCAACGAAACAAGAATCAAGCTTAATTGATTATAAACGTAGAGTCGATGAAACAAGAAGAATATGGAAGAAAAAAAGAACATCGAAAAATACGGAAGGACATTGAAAGTATCTCATACCAGCAGCCCTTAAGAAATTTGCAACGCCCATCCTCATAACATTGCCATAATTTTACTAAACATTCATCTGTTATTATCTTATCTTTTCGACGTTTTGGAACTGGTGCACTCATATCATCCCGTAATCTTGCTAATGATGCTAACGATTGTTCTTTCTGCAGTAAATCAATAAAAACGTAAATATTAGGTTGTGGTGAATTTATCTGGATAAGTTGTTGCTGTTGCTTTGCATTGTACACATACCTAGTATTCTGAATTTTTATTTTTACGTTTAAAACAATACCGATAGCCAAGATGGTTTAGTTGTCTTTTACCATGAGTAGATTCAATGAATTTAGCAAACATTCTCTAATAACTGTGATAAGTATGGTTTATCCGACCTTTATATAAGTTATAACAAACATCCTGACTCTGATAACTGCTTAAATTCACTCAGACATTGTGAGTATGACTCAGATTCCCAGTATTTGGCACTCATGTAGCAACAGAATATACTGAATAGTACTCAGTCACATTAACTCAAACATTAAGTAGCCAGTTGACTAATGATTATTCTTCCTAAAGGAAATCTGGGTAATAGTCACAATGTTTGAGTTTTTTTTTTGCTTTGCTATTTATGGATAGCTTCTTTCTTTCATTCATAGCTTATTCCATAATCTAATTGTCTACTAAGGTTTGTATTACTACTTCCGTTTGACGCTATTGTTTTATCAATTGTAAAAACAAGGAAAAAACACGTAAGTGTGTATCTGCTGTAGGCAAAACTTAAATTCAGGCAAATTTTAAATTTGCCTAGGCAAAACTCCAGTTGGAGTTATGACTGGGCAAAACTTAAATTGGAGTTTTGCCTGAAGTTTTTCTAGGCAAAACTCCAATTTAAGTTTTGTCTGGTCATATTTTAAATTTGCCTGGGCAAAACTTAAATCTAAAATTTCTAAAATTATAGTTTGAGTTTTGCCTGAATATAATTAAACAAAATTAAATTTTGACATCATCTAAGAATATTGCTGACTCCAGTCAGGTGACAGTCTGCTATTCCGTGTTTCAAAGGGAGGAGAAGAGACTGATGTCATTTGGAGCGGTCCGGATATGACGAGAAGTCATTTTCTAAAAACCAAGTACGAAGGAAAGTGATAGAACAACAAAAAATAAACCTTTATTTTTCTTACCTGATCAACCTTTTGAGTTTTTCTCTTTTTATACGTCGACTTTTCCCGTAGCCCTATGTGATGGAATAGGTTTGTTGACTTGATTCAAACGAACAAACACTACTCCACCCAGGGGATTTCGGGAATTATTTTTGTACTTTTTTAAATTTTATTTCCGTGAATTTGTATTTTTATATCTAGATATTTAGATATTGGCACGTAGTTGAACATTTCACATTCGATTTCTTACACGGGCAACGTTTTGTCGCACAATCAGACTTACAATCATAGGTCGCAGTACTTGCACCACGGACAAACAGTTTACTAGCTTCAATAACAGTTATCACATTTAAATCAAAAGTATCCAAGTTTTTCAATTCCGTTGGACAAGCTGTTTTTAAATCAACAAGACTTTGAACACCAAACTTCGTAGTCAGTATTCCAAACTGACAAGCAAGTTCAAAAACAAAATCTTCACTTTTTTTCTCTTTCGTGTGAATAACACATGGCAAGATCTTCGGATCTGTGTTAGTTCTATCCACATCACGAATTTTAATACCAACACAATCTCCTTGATTAAATTTATCAGCCAAGTTTCTTAAATGTTCATCATAATATTTCCGTTTTTTATTTGCCGTAGTTAAGTAATTCTCTGTTGCTTGTTTACGTACTAATTCATGTCTAGGTGATGGTACAGAAAAGACCAAAGAACTCGATGAACATGGAGCATTAGCAGTAAACAATGTGGAAGGAATAGTAACAACTGGTGATTGAGAAGCATCAGAAGTTAGATTAGCAATAACTTCAGCTCCAACACATGACTCTACAATAGAATTTAGTTCATCAAGAATATCAAAACGACGAACAAAATTATCTGAAACTATTACAGAAGGTGGCGCCAACAAAACATGTGAAGCATTTTTTGAAGGTGGAGAATCAAAAGAAATGAGATTATCAATCAAAAATGAAGGATTAAGAACAGGAGCAGTGCAAACAGAGGTATATGAAAGAGAGAGAAGACATGCAGCAACATAAGTAGTATCATCTAATTTTGGATTATCCGGATACAATGCATAAGACTCGTTTTCGATAATAGCTGATGAATTTGTGTTGCTATCTCCAAGATTCGTCTGATCAAGACTATCTTCAATCGGCGTTGGCAGTTGTTCTTCACCCTGTATGTCATTGTCTTTGACGATTCTCCAAAACTCTTGATCAGACTTTACTTCATACGGTGTACACTTTGTAGTTGATGACATTCGAGTATTAATTCCATATACAACAGGAGGCAAAAGACCTTCAGACCAATGACTCGAATTCTCATCAGACATCCATTTTCCTAACGCACTTATCAATACACCATTTGCTCTTTCGACACAACCTTGTGGCTGCAGATGACGTGGCCTGCCTCGAACGAAACACATTGATGGAAACAAAACTTTTAGTTCAACAATCACATTTGCAACAAACTGTCCACCATTATCGGAATGAAGAGGACGTGGCGGATCGGAAACATAAAACAAATCTCGAAGACATTTCGCTACTTCAGCGGCTGATTTATTTTTTAAAGCAAAAGCCCAAGAAAACTTTGAAAAATGATCGATACAATTCAGAATCCACTGGAAAACTGCGTCACTTGAAATTGCATCTGGACGTGTACGCATGTCAATCCAGTCGATTTGTAGTTTTGTCATTACACCCGATCATATTATGGGCTGTTTAACTGGTTTACGTACCTGACAGGCAACACAAAGTTTTAAAAATATTTCCACAGCAAACCTTGGTACCCAGGAATAATGGGAGTTCACGTCAGCAAGCGTTTTATCTCTCCCACCATGCGATACGCTCGCATGCGATTCACTTAAAATGTTGAACAACGATTCACATACACACACAGGCTTTTTCGTCTTCAAACAGCAAAGAAGATCGACTGCAGCAAATTTCACCAACACAAACTTTTTCCTAGCCCAAAAAACAAAATTTGAAGAAACAGAATCCAAAGTCTTACCTTTTTCGAATAATAATGCTTTAAGGATGTTATCATAACTTTCTTTTTTAATAACTGATTTCTGCTGTTACTTTTGCTGTAAACAGCAGAGATGTTTTTCTAATTCATCCTAGAAACATTTTTCAGCGGTATCTGTTGGAGAAACGGTAGAGCCAGTAGTTATAGCAGAAGAGATAGTAATACTTTCAATTGAAGAAAACATTTTTAATATAAGAAATTTAGTCGATGTTTTCTCTCTTATATACTATTATCCATCACGTTTTTAGTCACGTTAACTACCAAAAAAACAAAATGATGCAACACCATCTCTCCTGATAAGAAAGACTGATAGTCCTTGTTATGTACAATGAACTATGACTTATTCATGTCGTCAAGTTAACTGCTGCAATAAACTAAAAAAACAAGAAAAAAGTCTTTTCCTAGTAAAAAAGCATGTTTTCAGTCATACGAACGACATTTATATCTACAAAATAAAGACAAACTGCACTTTGACTTTGAATTTCAACAAAAGTGAAAATTAAACATGTAATATAAGGTTTATTTGTTGTTCTATCACTTTCCTTCGTACTTGGTTTTTAGAAAATGACTTCTCGCCATATCCGGACCGCTCCAAATGACATCAGTCTCTTCTCCTCCCTTTGAAACACGGAATAGCAGACTGTCACCTGACTGGAGTCAGCAATATTCTTAGTTGATGTCAAAATTTAATTTTGTTTAATTATATTCAGGCAAAACTCAAACTATAATTTTAGAAATTTTAGATTTAAGTTTTGCCCAGGCAAATTTAAAATATGACCAGACAAAACTTAAATTGGAGTTTTGCCTAGAAAAACTTCAGTCATAACTCCAATTGGAGTTTTGCCTCGACAAATTTAAAATTTGCCTGAATTTAAGTTTTGCCTACAACATATATGTGTACTGATATACACACTCACAGAGAGAAAAGAAAAACGCAAAAAACGTCCGTTCAAGATGATAAAAAAGAGTTGATTGATAATGTTTGAGTTAATGTGACTTACATTTCAAATGTGTGTAATTATGTGCGGAGTTTGGGATATAGGTATAGTCACTTTTTATTAAAAGTGTATGAAGTTCGGGAAGTATCGAAAAAAACATATATCTCTCCTTTTTTATAAGAAAAAAGCTAGTTAAAATAAAAATTAATCATCGGGAAGTAAATCCTGTACACGCTATGTATGTCTAAATAGTTGTTATATTTCTACTAAATTATATTTCGAAACATTATTCCCGTTTATCTTATCATTGCAAAAACTTTCTTTTTTAGACGGTACTAAGCAATATTCACAGTCATATATGTCAAAAACCAAAAGGGCTCCTTTTCTGAAAAACAGATCACTATCATGTACAACTCCTGTACTTTAAACTAGTATAAAATATGGAAATGGGTCTTCTCTAATTAATGTAATTTTAGTTCGCGAAGTTGGTATATCAGAAAGTAAATTTATAGTAAGCATTCTCCTCCTTGAATATATAAAAGCTGAACATTTGATGAAAATATAAAATTTGTTCTTTTCTTATTTTGTTCTTTAAACAGAAAAACAGAAAACTTTCACTTATCGGAAAGTCTAAATAGTATCTAAATAGAATAAACTGTAAAAGACAAAGTATATGTGTTTTTGATAGTTGATAAAAGAATAATCTTTTGACACATAGCGGTTAATTGTCTTTGAAGAAGTAATCAAATCAATTAGAAAAGAAAATGAAGTTCCTGTATACATCTATATAAAAATGATTATAAAATGAAGTGTTGTGTAACAGCGGAACGAATAGTCTCGGAATAGAGGAACCCAAGAATATAGGAATAAAGAAATAGAGGAACAGCGACCGACCGACCGGAATATATTTTGAAATGTTTCGTTAAATTTTTTAAACATCTCTGTCAAAGTGGATATGTTTCAACGGTATGACAATACTGTTATTTTATAGTGTTCGGTAGACGCTTTGTATTGAATAACATGTTTATATCTCGTCATTATCTCTAGAATTGGATTACACTTAAAAACAATACATGTCATACGAAGTTCGAGGATAATGACGAGGTAAGAAATACGCCTAAGTGCTTGTGTTCTTTAATAAGTTCTAACGTATGATTCGACAATACAAGAGGATCTGAAGATGAATTTACAGAAAAACACATTGTGATACATTTTTGTAGATTTAAGGGCAAAAGCCACTTCAGAGACAATGTGTATACAATAGTTAAATCATTGTTTAATGGTGCATTCATGCTTTTGCCATCCTTATCTTCGACCTAATACACTATCTTATAGTATACCCCAGATAAAAGCTATAGGCTCAGACTGTTTTCCTCCTGCTAGTGTTATGATTTTTTGATTATGTAAATAATATTCGAACAAATACACTAATTTAATTGAGGTGCTTTTTTCCCTCAATTTGTACAATAAAATCCGATGCCATACCTCTTTCGAAAGCCTTTTTGAAGTGGAAAACACGACTTGATTATCTTTATTTTCTTTACAACTCTCATAATTAGAATGCACTAACTCAACTAACTGATGTACTGTTGAGTGTTGTTTCCTGAACCTGACTGAAAAGGGAATAGTAATATATGATCATTTCAATTTTGATACAATTTCTTAAAAACAACTTTTCCAAGCACTTTGGACAAGACTGGCAGCAGAGTTATTAGACGATAGTTGTTGGGGTTCATGTGATCTTCATCTTTAAATAAAGCAGTAATGTCTTCAAACAACTAGGATAGGTCACACGAATCAAGGAATCTCTACGTATGCTAGCTACATTCTCAGAGAGAGATAAATAGTTCCTACTTCTCTTATTAAGCGAGCATTAACACTTCGTGCGATTGATTGATGTGCTAGTATTTAGCTGTAATAGTATTTTCTTCATATCTTTAGAAGATACATAAAAAACCAGTCGAATTGCTAATGAATTTGTATTAAGAATTGGTATTAAATGTTATATTGAAGAGTTATATTCTGTGAGAGACATAGTACACACGGTATAGAAAAATATTTTTCCGATAGAATCGGATTCCGAGAATCCGATCTCGTTATTGTGCAAAAAACCGCTCTTACTTTAAGCGCATATCAAAATGGAGAATGAAGACGAAACTAAAAAGTTGTTGAAAAAATGTTTATGTCCAGATGTCTAAATTTAGTTAACATCAGCTTTCCAAACCAAACTCTACTATGCCAAGAACATATCTTTCAAATAGTTCTGTATAGATCCTTGCGACCTCTATAAATAATGATTAACTTAATATTTTAGGAAAATTTATCTAGAATTGTCAGTTTTAATCGTTTGTACAATGTAATTTTTTTTTTGTTTTTTTGATGAAAAAGTGAGCTTTTTAAATTAGTTCTTTACTATAGAATTGATATAACAGTTATTCTAGGTAAAAATAGCAAGATATTTTGTGAAAGATTTGCTGAGTTTGTTTTTCAATTGCTATTGTCATGAAAAATATTTCAAACTATATGAAAGAACTAGTTGACAATCTTGATGATCATGTCCTTGAACTTGTTAATGTAGTCTACAGATAATGAACTATCTCATTTCTAAAAACAATATTATCAATTATTAATAGATTCTGATAAATTCTATGAATATTAATTTGGTATTTTTGATTAATAGCAGAGACTATTTTTATTATATGATTTGACTGAAAGTAAAAATATATATATATACGCGAGAAGAAAAAAAAAAAGAAGAGAATAGTAAAAAAAAAAATAGACTATAGTTTATACTTACCACAAGATTTTTTTATTAGGACTTGTGTGTAAATATTTCTAGTACTATAGATTTAATTTTTAAACGATGCAAGAGAGAGAAGAAAAAAAAAGAGATAAAACTAATTTCCATTATTAAATAAAAAAATATTTATCTATACAGATTAAGAAGAAAAAACCATCGACGATACAAGTTAACAGAACTAGAAATAAATATTCTTCTATTACGAGTACTCTATTTCATCTAGTTTAGAGTTGTGGTTTTTTTTTGCTCTTGAATAAAATATAACATGATGACTTTATCTATAGTAACCCTAATTATCTGTTTGATGTATTCAACAGCCAATAATTTAAATGATTCAATTCGGTGTTATGCTAATTGTACAATCTCTCAGTCATTTGATGAACAATTATCATTAGATAATAAGTGTACGGAACATATTCATAGTGAAAATTGTTATGCTGAAATGATATTCAATTATAAAGAACGACAAGTTCAAATTGTTTTTGGAAAGTATTATACAGGTATGTTTCAATACTATTTCAAATTTATAGAAATATCATATAAATATTGATTATATAAATATTTGATTTTAACTAGTTTACCTTTGCTTTGTTTAACAATATTCTGAACTTTGTTGAAACTTTTTTTATCATTCTAATGAAATCTCTTACAACCAAGATCTTAAATAAATCATCAAGAAGTCTAAAACTGGTGAACAGAAATTCTGAAGATTATTGATGAAAATTTTCTTTTGTCATATGACAATCACAGCCATCCACTCTCCCACCGACAACTATATCCAAGAGAAAAATAAAATTCCAAGGGATAGTCCAGGTTTCGATTTCGCTGGGCCAGGATTTGGAGAGAGTGAGATAGTTTTTGCCGAATAAACTTCGAGAAAAAGAACAAAGCTGTTTCCTATGTATATTTAGACAGAAAAACTCTAGTTTTTCCTACTTTTTCTGGCATCGGTGCAAACATCTTGCGTTAAAACTAAGTAAACAAATAAACGTTCCGTAATTTTTATCTCTATTCTTCACTATTTATTATCATTTGAACTCGAATGAATTAGTTAGATCAAATGGCAAATTAGAAAGACAGCATTAGACGCTGTATGCATAGTTTTGGGTATCATGGACGAAAAAATTGTTATTGTTTTTTCATGGATCAACCGCATGAAGCAATAATAAAACTACATTTAGAACTGGAACGAGGCTTTGTCCTATCCATACATCTTTATATTCAAGGTATGAGAATTTGCGCTCTTCTATATAAACAATAGTGTAAAACTCATAACGGTGATTCATGAATTACCAAGAAGTTTGATTAGAGTGGATACATCGTCTACTCATTTTGAATCAGTTTGTTGATGGACGGGTCTGTGAGTAGTAGATGTTTTCATCAATAGTAAATTGATTATTATCATCTAGAATGTCGATTATCGAGTTAAACTATTAATGTAAGATAAATATTCATGAAATTTTTTTAGGCCAATCGAATAGTAATGCTGCGGACACGAATAATCAATATAATATGATAAAAACGACCACGATGGATTTGACTCGTGATAATAAAATGACCAAAATTCGTCTCATTTATACGTGCAAGAAAAACGCTCAGTGTGATAAAGAATATGTAGAAAAAGTATATGATGAGTATATTCTTATGAAAACTGATATTCTAGAAGACGAATTAGCCTCGTTACTGTTCGATGATGAATTTAGTTCAACAACAAATAGTTTAACTTGTCGTGATAATAGTCAATGTTACAATCATACTTTATGTGTCATTCATTATCATATACCATTGTATAAAAAGTATCCATCAGACTCATTTTGTGAACCGTCATACAAACGTAATCAATCCGTTATCATTATTGAAACTATTGAAGGAACAACACATTCACCAACACGCATCCATAAATGTAATACGAATAACTGTCTTGCAGAAAATTATATCAACCAAATAGATGAAATATTTGAAAAAAATCCAATTATTAAATCGGTGACTACAGTAGAAACGATAACCTCAAGGTAATTGTTCATATATATTAATTTGAAATTTTGAATTCTTAACAATATTTCTCACTTGTATATATTTTAGTGAATCTGCTAAGAATGAATCATCTGTAATGAAACCAGCTAAAATTTGGCCGCGCAACAATAGCTTTCAATTACAAAGACTGTCCATATACTTCTATATTACCATCGTGTTTATCATATCGTTGTAGACCAAGAAATACATAACGCCAAAACAGAAGTGTCGAATGTTTTTACACCAATGAAAGCATCTGAAGAAAATACTTTAAAGTCTACACTGGCTTTGAAAGAAATTTTTTTATCTTCATCTAAAAATTGAACCTTCTCTTAGATAAAATCCTGTCGGTTTCCTACCAGGATCCTATTATGATCTGTTTAGAATCTTAATAAGTTGTCAGTAACAACTTAGATGCTGAGATCGTACTAGGATTTCGCTTGGATTTGTTTAAGATTATAACAAAATTTTAGTCGTAGATGTGCGGACTCTCAGGTATCCCTGATTTTATTAGGATTCTATAAGATTTTGTTGAAACCTAAACGAAATCCTAGTACAATTTTGACAGGGTATGTCTAGGATCGTGTCAGGAAATGAATAGATCTTTTAACAGGATCGGTACAACTCTGGTTGTGTATACATCTATTAGACAATATTAGTACGTGTGTAGATTAGAAAACATTAGATCAAAACAGTGCGTTTTAGCATTTTATCTCTTTTTCTTTATGTCGACGTTATTCTACATCGTAAACCCAAAGTTGACATGAACCCAAAGTATACACATAGATGATTTTTTTTCTAATTAATTCAATAGTTTTAGTATGAAATATAACGTCGTATCTCTCTAATTCTGTTCTTTATTGTTTACCAATAATTAGACCTCATTTTTTTTCACAGCAGAAACCTCATGCACTATCTAATTATTCGAAATAAATAGATGAATGATTATCATTTCAAGAATTAATGTTCTTTCAATTGTCCTGATCTGTATGCACTGTCACCAATCAAATGAGATGGATTCAGAATATAAATACTGAACATAAATAGTCCGCAATTAGTTATACAAGAAGGTTTGTTCGATTTATTGAACTCGAATATCAGTGTCCGCCGAATGAAAATTAACGGCTCTCTGCTCATAAAGACTGATGCGTTATATTTTTTACAACTTTAAATTTCTTTTTTATCATCAGCACGAATAAATCTGTTGCCGTTGTGCATCATGATCCATGTAGTCAAATCTTTATAGTCATATTCAAAGTTGAAAATAGCTCATATCGACGCTAACCAAATCGTATTGGGTAAATCAACAAATGTTTAAAATAGCGCGCATTCTGAACTATTAACAACGATACATCGAGTCCTGATTGATAATGAGGAGAGTTGTCATTGTCCCTCATAATGATCAACTGTCTATGCCCATCATTTGATCATGAGTCAGACGTTGATAAAGACTATTATAATCCACTAAACGTATCTTTTGAAAAAGGTAAGCTATAATATATTTACCTTCATTATGATGTCATAGTCTGAGTCAACCATGAAGTTTTACTACAATATGGAATGTAATTTGAAATGAAATTATGATCGATTCATGAACGAAGCTATCAAATAGACAAAACAAAATAATCCTTCTAAATAATCTTTTTCTGCTAGATGTTATATGAATAGAAAAAAATCTTCCGTTTTTTCCCGTCCAGATATACAAAATTTTATCATCTCAAAGAGTTTGATATAAACATCATGTAGAACCCTCACCCTAATCGTAACATCGGTGTTCACGAGAATCTAGTGGAGCTCGATCAAATTCTACTAATCTGAAAAAGCAGGGAAATGTAATCGGCCGCTAAAAACCCACGTTTTACAGATTTTAGAGTTCAGAAAGCTAACTTTTTACGCTCATCGTGATCGTCATACTGGAATCTTTGAGGCAATTCTCGTGAAGAAGAGTGAAATTGAAAAGTATTCAGAAGAAAAACCTTACGTAGCATACTGTCTCAAACGTAAGAAGCAGTACTTGATCTGTGCTATGGGAAAACAAGCTCCTAAAATCATTTGTCGATGCAAAATCACATGCACTCAGCATCATTCAATTTCGTAAACGAAAACTTGTTCCGCTTCGGCAAATACTTCAGATAATTTGAAATCAATTCACTTTTTCTTTTTTCATTTTGGGTTTTGATCCGTAAAGTCACTATACAATTCGATTGTAGGGAGACGTTGAGCTCTTCACAACACGGTTAAATGAGATAAGTAGAAAACAATGACAAGGAAAATAGTATTAGAGAGCAATCTAAATGTTTTACTAGGTTTCTATTTTTTTCTTAATTTTTCGTGTATTTCCTGTTTTTATTTCTCGTTAAATCAAGGCAAAAGAATAAGAAAAATCCCTTTTTTTTCCTTCTTTTCATAAAGAGAAAAATAAATCAAAACGTTATTCTTATCAAATCATTCTCTATAACACACACACACGCACATATTCTAATACAGAGTAGAACAATTCAATTCTAAAGTTACCCTCTGATAAAATAAGTGTCTAGGGAATATTGAAACTATTGATGAATGATTACGGTTAAGCACATCTAAGTAAAACAAGAACTCAACAAATCTTCTATAATTGATATGTCAAGCATCAAAGAAATGAAGTGTAACACAAATCAAAAGTATTCTTAATACATGTCTAAATAGACAAAATCAGTATCAACGATTGTATGTGTTCAACCACAGTGCTTATATCGTTCGTTCCGACGTCATTGTAATAATACGTCTGTCACCTTGATTTTGATATATAGACCATTAAATTCGAATGATCTCATTTCCAGGTAAAAAAAATACAATGATTTACGTTTGAAGACAATGTAATCAAGTTTTCTTGATCACCTATATATTTATTACTTTTTTAATTAACTATTTTGTATAATTACACGAGTATGTAACTAAAGAGAGGAAGAAAATAGAAACCAAATATATGAAATACAGACTAAAAGTGTTGACTCATTGTTGATAAAAAAAAAAAGTGTTGACTCAAAAGTTGAAATGAGCTGCTCATAAATAATTCAGAGTAGCAAGAGTGACAAAAGAGAAAAGGGAAACTCAACAACAACGCAACGATGAAAAAGTGCTTAATTATTCTTATTTATTCTACCTGTAATTTTCTATGTTAAATGTGAGTTGTACAGGGTGCGTAAAAATGTTTTTCCAGGGGGGTAACGCTATAATTGCGAATAGGGTAAGTAATGAATTTTATACCAGATGAAAGCCCGTCGAAAACGGGATTTATTGATGCTAAATAGTAAGTT